>JAVJGG010000073.1:174012-189319 GCA_035590195.1 Aviceda cuculoides | reverse complement strand
CAGCCTTTGTTTATCTTAAGTACTCAGCCATTTGTCCCCCTAGCAACCCGTATGGGGAAAAATTCCTTTAACAGAAAGAAAACAGAAGAGTTTCTGAAACTCCAACAGGTACTTCAGTCAGTTGTCATTTTTAGTGCCTGACTGGTCTAAGAACAATCAAAAGAAACATATAAGGCATGAAAAAGATTCAGCATCTGTATATAGCCATGCACAAGCAGCTAGGCACAAACATCTTAACCTGCCTCAAATTGACATCTGTTACATCTACTGTGGCGTGTCAACATGATCCATGAATAACCCCCCTGCAAAATGTGCCTGACACCTGAGATTCCACAGTATAAGGATGATCTACTGCAAGAGGATTCAGTGGGCTTTTCTTTCTAAGGGAAAGAGAAGCAAGATAATAAATAACAAGATGCTGCATGCTTTTCAAACTGAGGGAAGGCACTACTGTATACTATAAAGTTATTACAGTGAATTGGCATCTGACTTCAATTTATCTTTCTTTCCTATTTAAAAAAAAAAAAAAAAAATCAACCCCTCACCCCTGCCAAAACCCCGAACCTGAAAAACCTATTCAGTTTTGATATTTGGAAGAGGAGTGCTCATAGCATAGAAAGACCTATCAATTCCCCAGGAAGGCTTTCCCTTCCCCCACTCGGACCATCTCATGAACCTGAATGGCCTTCGGATTGAGCTCAGTGAGAGGGAACAGGTCAGCATCACCAGCACCAGCTTCCCTCTGTTGGACATTCAGGCTCCTCTGACTCCTCATACTGCAAGAAGATCTCAGAGCCTTGGCTGGTGTCCATGACCACTACCATAATCAAACCATGACTGATGGAGATGGTGTAGGAAATGGCCATCTAGGTCATGCTATTTAAATTTTCCCAGCAAACTTCAATATTTTGGTTTGCTTTGAAAGTAGAGGTATCTGCTTTGTAATCATTGTGCATCCACTGCACAGGAATCCCAGGTCTGACCAGCAAGATGGCAACTTCCCAATTAACTCCTAGGGCTGAAGTCTTGTAAATTTACTTTTGCTGAGTAATCTCTAACTCAGATTAATGCAGGTGAAACTGGTATGACTTCTTGTAGAGGAAAGAAAGCAAAGCAGGCTTTGGCCCTTGAGTCTTAAAGAAAGTGATTTATGTATGAGAAGATAGGAGTTGCGTTTCAGGACTATAGCCACTCTCCAGAGCATTGTGTGGACAGTGGCCAGCACCAGATGGTTCGGGAGAAGGAGAGTGAGCTCTGCAGGAGGCATCTGTAAGGTGATGTGCTGCGTTGCACACACAGTTGTTTGCAGCTGGATCTCTAAACACTGAACTTTGAAGTACAAGGTTTAATATCCCTTCCAAAATGTTCGTTATTGTATCTTGGCTATTCTTTTTAAGTATTAGAAATTCCCTCTCTTTTTCTGTAGCCGGTAGTCTTCATCTGCTGGCCATCACATAGGAATGAGATCTATAGCCTGACTCTAAGGTTTTGGATAAAAGTCCACCTTTTTGTTATGTTCAATACTACCTTGTTTTTATCATGAGACATGACAATCAGAAGGATCTGACCTGTTATCTTGATCATTAGTTATTTTTGGTATTTTACCATATGAACTCTTACCTTTCTCTCCAAAGGAAACAAAGCCAAGCTTTAGGGGTTCTTCCCATTTTTTCTGGGCCTTTAATCATTGTTATCACCCTCTTGGAGCTTCTTTTTACCCCTTCAGAGGAGTAGCACTGGACACTGCATTTGAACTTAGGTTGTAATATTACACACTAGTACTGTGTCTCCTGTCTCGTTCATCTCTCTTCACACATCTTCTGGGCACTCACATGCATTCTTCAGACTGCCTTGTGGATTACACTTCAGTTTTTCTTGCCCTCAATTAATTCCTAGAAAGAAATAAGAGGCAGCAGAACAGGCCAACTTCATAAATCTTTATCTAATACTAGCAAGTCATTAGGCTTGTGAGTAAAGTCTCCATCTGTTCCCAAAGAAACCACAGCATTTTCTACACTGTGTCAGCATCTACTATAATATTTCCGCTCTCAGAGATTTCTTGAGTTTTCTCCAAAGGTTCCATATGTCTGCCTCTTCGTTTCTCTCTCCAAAGAAAAGCAAAGAAAATATGCAACATGCAACCAAAAACTAGAATGGCAGCAGCCCCTTCAGGAAGCTGTGCCCCATGCATCATGGGCAAAAACTGACCCGTTGTGGGAAAGAAGCCTAAAATAAAAGCAACTACTCCTTTCCTCAGAGGAATGTGGCTCAGTAATAAACAAGGGCAGCATGGCAGCTTCCAGCACTGCTCCTTGCTGTATGTTTGTTCTTTTCAAGCAACTGTTTCCTCCTAGCAATCTGGCATATTAGCATCTGTCATGACCTAGATAGATTTCAAGTTATATTTCACCTGGTAAGTGTGTGGGGACTCCAGGGGACTTCAGGGTGACGAGTTCTTGCAAGCCTGGCTCAAGCAAAACTCACCTCGAAGCTCCTGTGTGTTTTGCCTCAGCTCAGATTGAAAGGCTTACAAACCATTATAGGTTACTCTGCTGCTCTGACTGTTGCTAATATGATTATATACTAAAGGGTTTAAATGAGAGTTGTTTATTTGGCTAGGAAAGAAAAGGGGACAGAGGGGGCGTGTGGGAGAAACACATTTGAAACATTTTTGAAAATGCCAACTGGCTTTGCTTTGTTTGGAGCTGGTCAAGCAGAACAGTGGCACTGAGCAGCTAATCAGTGGCTCGTACTCCTCCAGAGAGCAGTCAGCTGCCTTCACACTTGGCACCAGCGCAGCCCAGCTGAATACCCTTGTGTTTGCTTATTCTCTTGGCAGAAGTGAAAGAGTACGAGCCCCCGTTCGGCTCTAAAGTGCGAGAACACCCCTGCGTGGAAAGCATGAAGGACAATGTCTTAAGAGACAGAGGGAGACCCGAGATCCCCAGCTCCTGGCTTAACCATCAGGTAAGAGCACCACATGTGAGCAGCAGGGAGCTGCACTATACATTTAGCTGCTGCCTGGAGCCTGAGCCTTAACGCAGCGTCCTGCCCAACAGGCTGGACCTCTCTTTTGCATGGATTAGAGCTCTGCCACGTGGTGACACCAGTGCTGCCGTGGTTCAGACACCACAGTGCTCTGCACCATGCCTGCTCCAAAGCCCTGGGATTTCTGCTGCCCACGAGTGTAATCTAGAAGTCATCAAAACAAAAATATTGGAAACCTGAGATCCGACAATCATTCAGACAGCCACAGAATAATTAGGGCCTTAAAGCGCACTGTGTGCAGGCTCTGAAAGGTCAAAGAGAACAGCTTTGCACATGGGTCCGTTCAGCAGAGAAAACAAATCTCGGTACTTTATCATGGACACCAGTCATAGTTGTATCCCAGCTGTTGACAGGTTTAAGAAAATAGGAAATGAGTCTTCAGCAAGCCAGTCTGGTTTTATTCAGGTTGCGCATTAGCAGTCCGTTTCCTTTGCCTGTCGTGAAGCACTCTGTCAGCTTTCCCCATTCACGGACACCATGGTTGCACTTCCTAGGTGATAGTAGGTTTCTCAGTAGATGAAACTGAATGGAAACAAGCCAAAGGCATGCATTTCTTCACCTTTGTTCTGCGCAGTTTTATCAGTAGAGATAAAATGAGAATCATACCAGAGACGAAGTGAGGCTTGGTCATTCCACTTGTCAATGAAATATGTTGAGTGGTCTTTACGGACAAAAGAAAAGCATCGTAAACATTTATAAAAGCCCAGGCAACCAAGATCAGCTAGTATTTCCATCAGGAGCAATATAACACTCCCTTTTTCATTCCAGTAGAGATGTTAAAATCACAGTCTAACACCTATTTAGGCAAGGCCAAGTGAGTGGCCGAAATCAATCATCTTTCTAACCAAGAGCAACACATCTGCTGCCTGATGACTATGGCAGAGTGCAGCACCTTCCTGGACCACAGGGACTTGCTCCTTATGTAGTCATCTGTGTTGAGTAGGGTTATTGAAGAGGGTTGCTTTAAATGGGGAGGCAAGCTCTATTTTGAGGGAGGCCTGGATAGCTGATATAACAAGTACTAAAAAGCCCTTGACATTTCTAGGACCCGTAGATACAATCATCTTCTAAATGACAAGTTGACCTGGGGAGGAGGGATTATACTAATGCTCATCTTTCTAGAAAAGAACTGGTTGCAAAAATTTTAAAAAAATTGTGGATGACCTTGTAAAAGGAATCATGAGTTGACTGCAGTTGTTTGTTTTCCATTAAGCCAAAATGAAGCCCAAACTAGTAACACGTATGTGGTATTTTAGAAGAGCCCAATTAACAATGTAGAAAAGAATCCTGAGCCAGATCATTTGGGAGGTAAAAATTAAATAGTAGGAAATGCTTAAAATTAGGAACAGTGTGAGAACATTTCTTGGGATATTCAAAAGACATGATCTCGTGTGAAAAAAATGAAAGTAAAGAAGGGTAGAGAACTGATTAAGGAAACAGAAGAACAACAGGAAGATCTGTGGTCAGCAAACTTGAGGATAATCATAGTTTTTTCAAGAGCAAAAGGAAATCTAACTTTTAGTACCAATCTGTTGCTGGTTATGAAAGAAAGATACTGCTTATGCTAATACAAAAGCAGACATGGTCAGCAAATATTTCTGTTCTGCATTTTGGAAGAGTCGGATGATGTACATGTAATAGAAGGTGATGAAAGCTCCTATAAAGCAAAAGTCATTGGCACTTAAAGCAGGCCTGGGGCAGTGTTAGGTGGCCCTGAGACTTGTCTGCCTTCAGAACAGGGCTAGTCCTGCAGGCACTGCAGCAGAGCACTGCGCTACATGGCAGCAGAAATGGGCAGTACCGCCGGTTACGCCTGCAGAGAGGTGTCCAGGAGCTTGTTTCATGCACAGCCAGGCATAGCGGCAAGCGTAGGTGTGCCAGCATGCCCAGGGTGCCTGGGCGAGGAAGCACCGGGCTCGGGATCCCCGCAGTGCTCAGGCGTGGGGCAGGCCTGCAGCGGCTTTCATGGCAGCGAGCCTGAGCATGTGGAGGGCTGCAGCTCCAGGTACTAGCGTAGAGCTGTAAGATACACTGAATTTTGTTACCTGGGTTTACCTAGCAAGTAGCACAATCACAGATTTGGACCTAGGTGTCCTGCATTTGACTTCAGAGATTTCTTCCCTGTGTAAAACCCAGACCTCAGTCTGCCTCTGGTACAGGTCACCCCACCGACCGGGAGGACCATGCATCTGCACTTGTGTGTCGCCAGGATGGGCACAGCTGCCTCTAGCAAGGTTCGGCTGAGAGTCTAAGGCAGGAAATGGATGCCTGATAACACACTTACAGGACATTTAATGAAGGTGGATTTAATTCCCCTCATCTGAATGCCTTCAGCATTTCACATTGTGCTATCTAAAATGCAGTGATGCATCGGCTTCCATGGGGCTGTGACAGTTTGCAGCAGCTGAGGATCTGCTTTGAACTCCATAGAAGTTGCTCTTACTGTAACGGCTCTTCCATATTCATTTCCTTCCTCTGCAGTCGTGTTTTTGTAATGAACTCATTATTCATCGTGATAAAATTCTGGAATGGATTTACATATTACAATTTCCCCCCCCCAAATGAGATTTGTTGCACTATTGATTTCAAGTTAATGTTTAATATTTAATTTAATTTACTGCTTGTAATTTCAGTGCCAGCAGAAAAGTAGTGCTATTTGTATACAGACAATAAGATTCTGCTATTAACATTGACATCAGTCAACATCACCAATTAGGTAAATTGTGCAATTAATGCAGTGTTGTGAAATGTTATTTTTTTAAATAAGAAGTTTAAGATAAATCCTACTTAATGGGCTTTTAGTGTCATAAAGCAAAGCACACAATTTCCTGGCAAATACCTCATGTTTATAAAATGCATTACAGAGATGCAACTGTTTTTTTCTCCTGTAAACATGTGCATCAGCATTGAAATGAAGATTAAATAGTTACATCTGTGAGTGACATGTGTTTAAGTGTTTGTGGGACTGTGGCTGATATTTGCACATAGATTTAGTTAGTCTGCAAGGAATCCATAAAGGGCTGATGTGGGGCCTGATATTGTTGGCAAGCAGAGTTTTGTTCGAAAAACCCTAACAGAATTCAGGCATGCAAAGGCACGGGTTGAGCAGGAAGCCATATTATCCAAGAATTCTGATCATATTCCTTAAAAAAAAAAAAAACTATTTATTCTATAGTCCAAAGCATCATTTTTCATGTTATAAAGTATCAGAACATATGCCCAGAAATGACAGTACCAATTAAAGTGCTGAAAATATTGTAGTAGGGTTTCTTTAAAAAAAAAAAAAAAAAGAAAATCATGCCCCCCTGACAGTAGCAGCAGAGCCCATAAAGCACCTCCAGGACACACGTGAATAACCCGCTGAACTTCAGAGGGCACTAAAGCAACTCTCACACACGGGCTTTGGCGGTGACTGACCCCATCACGGCTGCTCTCTCTGTGCTCTCTGCAGGGCATCCAGATGGTGTGCGAAACTCTTATTGAGTGCTGGGACCACGACCCCGAGGCCCGGCTCACGGCACAGTGCGTTGCGGAGCGTTTTAGCGAGCTCAAGCACCACGACAAGCTCTCAGGAAGAAGCTGTTCGGAGGAGAAGATCCCCGAAGACGGCTCCGTGACCACCGCCAAGTAGCGTGCGCCCGAGAGCTCCGAAATGGAGGAAAGTCACTCCTAGACGCATTCACCTTGGCAAAGGAAGAAGTCTCGATCAGTGCCTTGACTTGCTTCCTGGAGGACTGAGGCTGTCACTACTCCCTTTAGGCTCCGGCTCTGGACAGGGAGATGTATTCATGGGAATTAAAAGCCAGGGAGTAGGTGTCATACTCTAGCATTGGCTGCCAGCATCATGTCATAGGAGGAGCTATGTATGTTAGCACTTCCTCAGGAAATGAGATTTGAAAATAGCCAATAACATTATGCACTTTATTAATGCCTGTATATGACTATGAAATTGCTATTTTTATATATATATATATATATGCATATATATATATATATAATGTGTGTGTATGTGTATATGTATCTATCTATGTATCTATAAACAGCCATGCTCTGAAGAAGAGTTTAAAAAAAAAAGTGCTTCCAGGAAATTACCGGTGCATGAGAGATCCCTCCCCCTTAGGGAAGGAGCCTGGGGAGACTGGCATAGCACAACACCAGCAATTGTGCACTAAGCACTCTGCCAAAAAGATAGGAATAACATGCAATAAGAAGACAGCTTTCAAAGCATGCGCTGTAACCACCCGGCTGTGGCCTGGCAGTTCACAGTTGCGGGAGCAGTCTCACAGCGGACAGGCCAATTTGGCTTTGCAGTTGTACCTATGCGGTCCTGTCTGCAGCACATTTTGGAAGGTTCAGGGATGCCTTTGCCCTCTCACCTTGAACCTCAATGTCCTCACAGTGTCCCAGAACAGGAGTGCGAGGAGGTTTGGTCCCTCCCACACATGTGTTTCAATACAGAGGTCATTAATGTTATATGTTTATTGCTTTGAATTCATGCTGCTTGCAAGCAGGTCGCGAAGTGTCAGCAGGTTGAGTTTCCCCCTCCTCCCATCCCCACCCCCAAACCATACAAAACAAGACAGGGCCAGCAATAGTCCAAGCAGATGTTTTGTATTTGCTCTGCATTCTGAGTGCAGGCAGTACTACTTTTCTGTCTTCCTTTTACCTTGATTGTGTTACTGTAAGAACAAACATTTTTTTCCCTGTATAGCATGTCTAATTGCTTGACACACCACAGTTTGACTCTGTTCCACACTTTCTAGAGAAAAGTAAGAAACAACAGCTGGTGCCTTTACTTTTGCAAAAGGACCTTGGAGGTGAGGGAAAGCTCCGTAGCATTAGGTTAATGGCATATCCTGCCATCATCACTGCTTGCATATAGGGCTGCCCTCAGCAAGTCAGCAATTAACCCAAAAAAAACCCAAACCAAGAAAGACGATTTATGCCAAAAGGATCCCTCAGACACTGCTTACATTCTTTCAGTTCTCCAAAATGTTTAAGATAGTTGACATCGCATTGGGCCTATATAAATGACAGCAATGTGTTTAACAAGTGCTAACAATTTTGTCTTCAGGAGTTTTGCAGTGAATTTTTCCACTATTTTTCTTCCCCATGGCATGTGAGCGGGCTTTGGAAATTAGAAATTCAGCAAGCACAAACCAATCCTGTACAGATGTATGTGGTGCAATTTATTAAACACCTTTGACAGATAAACATCAATATTTCTCTAGAAGGCGTTGCTGTGTACGTCAATAGGAGTCATGCTTATTCAAATAGGAGTTAAGATTTATGATGACAAATATTTTATTTGAAATGGTTTTCTATCTGCTTTTTTTTTTTTTTTTTTTTTTTTTTTCAATTTTAACCAAACTGCTCAGAAATATTTAAACAGAACGGGGCAAAACCTCAACAACTATAGTGGAATTCAGAAGCTACTATACCAAATTTTATAGGGGGGGATCTGTTTTCTGTAAAAAAAAGGAAAGCAGGCAGTGAGAGTGGGAGCAGCAGAACCAGGAGCAGGAGTGGGGGGAGCGGGAGTGGCAGCAGGAGCAGGGGAAGTGGGAGCTGAAGGTTAAGGAATGGCGTCCAGTAGTTCCTGACAATACTGACATTTTTATGGCTTGGGGGTCTTTTTGTTTTGTTTTGTTTTTACTACTACATGTAAAGGAAAATTTTTATTCTTCTAAGGAATATTTCACCTGTACATCATGTATGAAATAGGAATGTGAACAATATATACTCTTGTATATCAAAAGTTTCAAGCACTTAACTTGCTTTGTAAACAGTTTTGGGGTTTTTTGGTTTGTTTTGTATAAAACAAATGTTTATTGGAGCAAATAAAATAACACCCATTCAAGTTTGTCTTTCATCTCTGGAGCATCCAGAATAGGGAGAGGACTTTTCCTCAAATGACCCCTATCCTAAAATGATTTAGGCCTAGTCCTTCCCACTGGAGGCCTGAATGTCATGCTCAGTGTGCCCAATGGCCTTTGCATGTGTCCTGCTTTGCTAATGACTCCTTCCCCAGCCTCCATCCTGCCCTTAAGCAGAACAGCACTAGCAGATACCCAAACTTGCTGGGCCATTAGCCCCTGCAGTGTGAAACCTTCACTCATCTCAGGGGAGGGAAGGGAGAAGAGGGTTCACAGCTGACACTCTCGTACTTTTAAGTGGCACAGTTTTCAGTGTAGATGTGGCACTTAGGGACATGGTTAAGTGGTGGACTTGGCAGTGTTATGTTAATGGCTGGACCCGATGATCTTAAAGGTCTTTTCCAACCTAAATGATTCTGTGATTCTGTGATAAGGCTTTAGTTAAACCTCAGTCATTTTGGTGCAGGTATTAAAGTGAGCCAGAAGACAGCCCATTAAATCTGTGTCTCTGAGAAGTGTGTGATTAATGTGCTTGTGCCTTACAGCTACTGCTCTCCACTCAGAGCTTTCACCTTTTTAAGCTGATATCCCTCCCATGGAAGACATGAAGAACACAAGCACCACATAAACACGGAGTGAGATACCGCCTTCTCCGTCCACTCAAATTGCCTGAAGTGTGACTTACTTAGGTTGAATGTAAGCCTTTACACAGAATGCAGTCCACCAGTGCCTGTTGTAGGCATCTGAGACTCTCCAGGCATCACCATTTTTTTCAGGGATGGTACTTTGGTACCAAAACCTCCAGCAGAGCTCATGCTTGGCTGCACTGAATATCTCCTTTTGAACCTTGAAGTGGAGATTCCCCGAACAGGCACCCAGGTGTCTTTGTTCATGAGCCGAGCAGAATCGTGGAATAACAGGCCGGCAGGAACCTCCGGTCCAGGCGCTGTGCTTGCTGGTCGTCTGGTCCAGGCTCCTGTTCAAAACAGGCAGCTTAGATCAGGTTGCCCAAGACCCTGTTGAATTTTGAGTATGTTCAATGCTAATGATTTCACAGCCTCTCTGGGCACCTGGTGCGCCGAAGAAAGCAACGTCCATAGCCGATGTCAGGTGTGATGCAAAGCACAGAGGCCGCATCTAGTCTAAAATTGGCAAAATGGGGTCTTTGTGAAGAAGGCTCTGCCTAGGTCCCCCCTCAAGCAGGCAGCTGCAGGTGACCAGCTCTTCCTTCAAGCCAGCTGCCTTCTGCCCCATCGTGCCAGACTACAACTCAAGCTGCACAGCAAGGATGCTCTGCAGCCAGCCGAAACCAGCTGCCTGGGGACACCATGGAGGGGCCTGCAGGGAGCCCTGCTGCAGGGCCGCTGCCGCCGAGGGTGCCGTCAGGAGAGGACCCCCGCCAGTGGCACGGCAGTGCTGCCAGCACCAGCCTTGCTGTAGTTGCTCTGACACTGAGGGAGGGTGGGATCTCTACAGCCTCCCCCTCCCCAGCAAGCATTAATGGTGCAGCCTTCCCTTCTCTCCCGTTGCTTCAGCAAAGGCCAGGTACAAAACAGCTCTCAGTTGCCCTATGGACATGCAAAGCCTCACTGCCCACATCTCTGGTTTCCAGCAGCAACCCTAGGCAAGGCTAGCATCACTGTGGTCAGCCCCAGCGTTTGCTGGTGCGCTGATGGCAGCGGCCACCCCTCACCAGTCCCCACTGCTGGCCACGTACTGGCAAAGTTCTTCAAGCCCTGACTTCTGTTTACACTGGCTCAAAGTCTAAGTCCTTTTGGCTTAATGAGTGCTGCAAAACCAAATATAAAGTGTATTAACAAGATTTGGCAGGCAAACCCCACAGACGTTTCAGTCTTGAAGTACACAATATCCTTGAAATAAAGTATTTAAATAATTTTTTCAGTTAAGGCTTTTGCCCACCTTTCTTATCCTAAATATGGTATTCAGCATCCTTCTGTAAGCAGCTCTTAATTAGCATGTCAACAGCATTTTATCACCAGGGTACACAGCAAGGAGGCTCCAGCTGTGCAATGCAGAAGTCATTGGGTTTACTACTGAGCCATTCAATGGTCTAAACCAGATGGCAAAATTTCCCACCACAGCCTGCCTCTGTGTTACCAGTTCACATAATTCCCAGCACAATGGGGATTTCACCCCCTTCTAGAATATTCCCAACTGCTACTGGAATAAACATGAATGATAAAAGAAGAAAAAAACATGACCCCGCTCCCGAGGGGGGGGAAAAAGAAAAAGAAAGGCATTAAGACGACGTTATTCTGAATGCTCCTGGAAAAAAACTGGGCCACATGTAGAGCACCTGCAATATTGTCCTCTTGTCAAGCCAGCTGTGCTGGGACCCAAGGGCTTCCTTTGCTTCCAGAGGAACATTGATTAATTTATTTCCTGATCCTTAGCTCTTTCTTTCTCTCCTGCTTGCTTGCCTTTTTTTTTTTTTTTTTTTTGGCATTATGTTTTTAATAAAATGCTGCCTGTGGCAATTTTTCCCTCTGGCCACAAAGAGGATGGAGTGAATTGTGTTCCAGACTGTCTGCTTGTTGTTCCTGAATGCAGTTTGGCTGCATTCATGCTGCTTATTACTTGGCAAACATTCATGCAAGTGGGTGCACATCATGTGTGTGTTCAGAAGGCTCTTGCCGGGGCCGGGGCAGGTGCCAAGAATTCCAGTCTCATCCTGGGTCAGTATAAGTGATGCACCTCACTGCAGGATTTTGGTGTTTGGGGTTTTTTTCAGACACCTGTGTCCTACTGGGTTACATTTCCAGCATGACCCACAAGACCCAGCTGGCCTGAGCCCATGGTGTCCCAGCCTGTCCACACCCCATTTCCTCACCATGCCTTGACCAACTGGCAGCTCTCACCTATTTTTGACCTCTGGCAGCTGAAAGGCCTTGCTCATGGACAGAAAACTGAGGAGAAAATCAGTGGTTTGTTGAAATATGGCCAAATTGTGAGGCTCTTGGGAGGACTGAGTCCAGGAAATAGATTTAAAACTCTTGACTAATGAATGAATGCTTTGAGCACCATCTAATCACTTCATGAAGAGGCAAAGGCAAAAGGCAGCTCATAAATTATCTGCTGTGCATTATTTTCTTAGTTATAATGATGATAAACCAATCTCTTCAGACTGTTGCATTTATGTAGCTAAATTCTTAAAAAATGAAATGGTCACCTGATCAAGTCAGCACAATTAAACTCCCACTGCTGAAACGGCTGTTTCGCAAACATGCTGCCATGTGAAAGCAGGTAGAGCAAAGATCGCTGGCATTTCTTCCCAGGTTAGCCATCTCGTGTCTGTCACAGGGGGGACCACTCAGAGCTGAAAACACTCCCCCTCTTCCTCCCCCATTGCAGCAAGGCTGTCCTGTGGAAGAAGAAACAAAAAGCAATTCGCCCCACTCTCTTTTTTCACCCATTTGTGGCTTCAAGCGCAGGCCGCCACCTTCCCTCCCTGCTGCTTCCCTCCTCCTGCCAGGCACCTTCGGGTGCCTGAGTGGGGGCTGCGCAGTGCCCTCCCTCCCTTCTGCCTCTGCCTTTGGATAGGGCTGCTGGTCTTTCTCTCAAGAAAGCAACTCATTGTATTTGTGTTTCGGAACAAGACCTGCATCAGACATTGGGGTTTAAGCGTTGAGCTCAACCCTGCACGACCTCCCAATGGGAGGAGTGGGATGCAGGACGTGTTATCAGAGCTGTACGGTGAGCTACAGAAGTGGAGCTCCTCACCCCCTACCCCCCGCCCTGACAAAGCCCAAACCTGGCGCTTTCCATCTCGCACAAAGAGCTCCAGAAACAGACTTCCTTCTGTTAGAAATATGCCAGGGTCCTCATGCTTCAACCTTGCTGGAGACCATTTAAGGTTAGAAAATGTTTTGTGGAAGATATTGACTGCATCTAATTCCTGCTTGCGCTTGAAGGTGAAAACTGTCTTTCTAGTTCTCAAACAGAAGACAGTATAAACTTCTCCTGAGATAAACATCTGCCTGTCTGTGGCTGCAAATGTTTAGCTCTTAAAGGCTGGTCTTTTTATCTACTGACTTCCTTATACATGTATGTGAATGCTGAGAGGATCTCTGCACTCGTCTGGCAAGGCTGTCTATGCTGTGACTACCCAGTAAAATAAGATTATAAAAGTTTTGATATTAAATTGGGAATACATCATTTGGCTATGTATAAAAAAATGCCTCCCCAGACTCAGAAGTGCCGAGGGTTGTTGCTTCAGAGATTGAGATGAAAATACAAGGCCTACTTTGGGCTCTTTCAGTGCATCGTTGCAACTATTGTTTGAAAATCATTTCAAGTAAAACAGTATTTTTTGAAAGACCAAAGCCTTTTACGCAGAATTCTATAAATGCCTGGAGTGACAAAAACAGCGTTTCATCTCTGATCCAACAAATCTGAACTAAAGGCTGTCAGAGAAAGGATCCAGTAAAAGAAAACGCAAAGCCCATCTGCTCACACCACCAAGAAAAAGAGCTACACGGTGCTGCCACCAAGGAGAATTATAACTTGCAGCACATGGGTTAACAGACAACGTATTCAGTAGCAGCCCGTCCATAAGAGAGGCACTTAGCAATTGAAAGATGATAACTGCTGATACTTGAATCCAGCCTTATTTCTGGAAAGGTGAGATTTCCGTCTTTGGTGAAATTAAAGCCAGGGTACCAATTCTCTCCAACCAAGATACTCGTGTTCCATAAACGATCCGGTGCTCCTGGAGGCAGAAGAAAGTAGGCCATACCTTTAATTAGCTAAAAGGTTTTGCACAGGACATAAATCTCATACCAAGACTTCTAATTTTCCAGTTGTTAAGCCTTGTATGCTTATGCACAGATTTGCTCATTTGCTTTGGCTACAACCCCTTTTGCTCATCTAATCCCCATGTGAGAAGCAGGAGCAGTATTTCTGTAACATGATAATGTCATCGACACTTCAGCCTCACCACTGAGGAGGAGTTTGCAGAAGCAACTTGCAGGGGGTTAGACTGAAATTTTTCTTGTAATATTTTGAATGGCATAGCAAAATGCTCCCGTGTTCTAAGGCATTAAGGGCATCTCCCATTAAGCAGCAGGTTGTTTAGTGTGAGTACTTCTGGAAAGGACATGTAAAGCTTATTAAATAAGGGGAAAAAAATAAGGCAATTTCATTTTAATGTAGGAATGTTAACATTAATTTGCTTGTCTTGAAATGATTTCTGGAATAGTTGCTTTAAAAACCTAATCTTAACAAATCCATAGGAAATGGAAAAAAGAATTTAAATTAACTTACTTCATCCATTTATAAATTGTTTAGGTTAATCACAGTAAACCAAACAGGATTCAGCCATTCTTAAACACAGCCTTTGCGCAAGTATAAACTGTTTATTATATCCATGACAGACAACCAGGCAAAATTCATTCCTGATCTGGGGAAGAGTCTAATTTAGTTTTATTAGCTCTAGAGGAAAACATTTTGGCAGAAGAAGGTTCACTTTTCAACATAAAACATTCTCAGAAAAAACTCTTCTGAGAGTGAGCAAGCGATGCAGCGGAGTCTCACCATCTTCACCACGTCAGCAGCTTGGCCTAAAATTGGCTCCTGTGGCAGGGCAGGTCCTTCCCCGATGGGGCTGTGGAGGGAGCCACGAGGGAGCCTGAGCACGGGCAGCGAACGGTGAGACAGCTGAAGCTTGGCGAGGTGAAGCCTACCCCATGTGCTTTCAGGGGCTCCCATTAAGACCATCACTTCACTCCACTGTAATACTGCTGAGGTCAATAGGTTTGACTTCAGCGATTTGACCGATTCTGTCTATGAATTACAGGCAAATCTTTAGTATGGACAATGTGCTTTTCCCACCAACACATAGAGAGTGCTCATAGACTAGCTTAAAGACTGATTTGTCTTCTCTTTACATGTCTTCACATTAGTGCTAATGATACAAAATATTTGGTTCAAAAATCCTAGCAAGAAATACAATGGATTTTTACAGGGAAGTTTTTGCCTTTCAATTTTCCAGTGAGCATTTTGACAATCCTTGCTGAGTCTTGATTGCCACATGGGTTGGCTAGGCTGGGGCTCTGTACTTTTGCACTACTTGCCCTGATGTGCAAAATCAATCATATTAACTTCAAGAAGAGATTGAAATTTATTTCATGGACAAAAGCATGAAATAAGCCTTGGATACAGGGTCAAACAGGTCAAATGATGATGTTCATCTTTTTTCATCTCCTTTTCTATACATGCAGCCAATGCATTAGCCATTGGAATGTATGAATGCTATAAAGCAAATGACTCCTGTTGCCATCCTAGCAACACATTTCTTGCTTGAGCTACCTATCTTGGCAATAATACAATTATTAACTTGAGGATATTAAATGCTCTGATGAATA
>JAVJGG010000073.1:139505-173912 GCA_035590195.1 Aviceda cuculoides | reverse complement strand
ATTAACTTGAGGATATTAAATGCTCTTATGAATAACTTGTGTATGCTTGTGACTCCATTTTGTTATACTTTCTGGAAAGAACTGCAGTTTTAAATAACTGCTTTTATTGTCTTCCAGGATGAATTAAATTAAAATGAAATTACAGGGTTTGTGAGCTGCACGTAATGTTTTTATTAAGACAATAATTATGGGGGAAGGACTCTTAATCAGGCAGGGGGGAGGAGCTCTTTTTTTTAATGTCTTATGCAAATATCTCCTACATGATTGCCTCATCAGGCTCAATACTCTGGGACCAGAGCAATGTCTTTGTCTTCCAGTTCTAAAGAAATGCAGGAAACTAAATACTGGGGGGGGGTTTATGATGAAAAACATTAAAAAATAAACCCAAAACAAACAAAAAAAAAAACCAACAGAAAAGAAATTTCTTCATGAAGAACTACACAGCTGAAAAGATGGGTGGCTGGAAAGGCCAATGTTCAGTACTTGTTTGGTTGCAGCAGTCTTCTCTCTAGCTACAATCAGACAATAAAAAATTAATTCTCAAATTAGCATGGGATAAGAAAAGGGTGGAAAACACTTAATATATTGTATTGTTTTAGCCTGACTGATCTGGATGAAATTCATCCTCACAGTCTCAGATCCATTCGTGCTTGTCTTTGACTGACTCTCCTGCCTAAAATGGGAGTACATATCCGTCTCCCCATCCAAACGCACATCCAAGCCACATTGTGTCTCTGTATCAAGGCAAGACTTTGATGCTCCCCCATCCTCCCTTTCCCAGACCTCTGCTTCCCCGCAGAGTCAGCACCCAGGCACGTGGCCCCGAGAGGCCTTGCAGCACCCTCCAGCCTCAGCTCCATCCACAGTCAACCTCAGGTTCAAGTACTTGAGGACCAAACTCTCCAAGCTGCAACATGGCCCAGTGAGGATTTCTGCAGTAGCACAGTTTGCTCCCATGTTGCCAAAGGGGCAGAGGTGGTACTCACCATTTGAAAGGGGGCAAGAGTTGCTGGGGAACCCATTCAGTTCCCTGCATCTCAGGAAACTACAAGGGGTGGGAAGAATCAAACTATTTGAAGGCAACTGGAAAACAATCAGAAGAGGGTAGGACTCAACAAGGATTCATCATGATTTTTTTTCCTACAGAGCAGTAGCTCTTGTAAAATGGAGAGATACAGTAAACATCATATGTCTCAAGCTGAGAAAGGCTTTTGACATCACCTCAAGTGACATTCGTGTTAGCAAATTAGGGTAATGTTGTCTAATTTCAAGATCAGAGCAGGTGCAAAGCTGGCTTGAAAGATACAATAGTTACTATGTAGGTCCCTAGGAGGCGTTGAGTACAGTTCCACAGCAACCCACGTCTAGCTCCTATTCAGTATTTTAACTAATAGCCTAGGTGATGGACAAAAATATATGCTTATTAAATCTGCAAACTGTATCATGCTGTGAGAGGCTGAAAGTGTGCTGCAGGACAGATTGACAATTCAAATTGTTCTTGACAGATTGAATAAACGTTTTGAAAAAACATGATCCTTTTTAGTGGGAACACTTACAAAGGAGTAATTAAGTGTACAGATATCTAATGGGGAAAAGCCATGTAGAGCAGTTGGCCAAAGAAGTTCTAGAGCTCAGAGTGGATCACAAACCTGACAATAGTCAATAGTGTCTTGCTGTTACAAAAGAAGGTGATCATACTGTGATATATAAACAGCAGTGGCAGCTGAGAGATGTACAAAGTGATCCTGCCTCCCTTTTAAAACTTGGTAAGGTTTCAGAGAACCGCTCTGTCTTGTTTTGGGCAGCAGAATAATCAGAAGACTTTCAAATATGGCCTGTGAGGAAACGTGGGAGGAATGCCTGTAACGCAGCACTAGAGAAGAAGATAATTAAGGGGCAATAAGATAATAATCTTTGAAGTTGCAAAGAGGAAAAATGTGTTGGCATTAATCATGGTGGATAGATCAAACATAGCAGGGAAAATCCAGATTGTCCATTAATAAAACTTCATGGGAAGACTGTAGGATGTCCAGCATTTTTGGTCATGAATTATAGACTAGGCAAAGGTTAGACACTAGTTTTCTGGTATCATTGTTCCCATCTCAGGACGGAGGTCATATTGTCTTGATGACAACTTGAAGATCCTTCCCTGCCAGAAAGACTGCAGTTCTGTGTTCAGGATGTGTCTCCAAAGGGCTGAGGTCAGGGTGGTCAAGAAGCTGGAAATTTTGTTCTATGGGAAATTCCAAAATGTGCTGGGGCATGGAGGCAGGACCTCCTCTTTCATAATTCACCACAGAACATTGATATTTCTCATGGAAAGGAAAATATTAAAAAAACTCAGACATTTGGATCGCTTCAGAATAAAATCAAGCCTGGAAACTCAGCTCTCTGAGGCCATATAGCTTAAAAGTGGCTTGCATGCTCCTGACTTCATTTTTTAACCTTGGTGAAGAGCAAGACTAAGGAATCGCTGCTCAGCTGAGATGCTCAGCCAGGGAAGTGCATTTTTCGTGGCACCCTGAGCTCCCCATTGCTTCAGCTTGGATGCCCAAAACACACCAGTGTCATGGATTACAACACAGCATGGAAACACATTCCCATCACTATTTAGGCAGTATGACAAGAAATGATCACAGGTCTGCATGTATTTCCCTAAATTCCATTGAAAACCAATGTTTTCACAAAAGACTGCCTAAAACAAAGCAACATTTCCTGACAAAAAAATTTTTCTGTGAAAATTCCCAAGGCGTTTTAGTTCCAATTCCCTCCTCTGCCACATGTGAGACATCCAGGAGTGCTCTTTGGAAGAGACATCATGTGTGGGGCACAAGTTGGTTACCAGAGGACACACCAACAGATGGGGCACACGACTAGGCAGTGCTGCTCTTTGGCTCTGTAAAACCCATTAATATTCTCACTCTTCACTGCTTGCAGCTTGAGACAACAGAGCTGGGGCATAGAGGCCTGGACCAGCCACTGGGACTGCTGCCCAGCTTTCCTTGCTGGGCAAGGATGAGAGGCTAGATCTGCTTTGATGCTTACCACCAAATTTCTTGGCTGGCTGACTTTATATGGCATTTAGGCTTAGCTCATACACTGCTATTTATGCCATCATTATACTTATCCCCACAATTTTCTGTTTCCCAAGAGTATAGTACATCCTGCTTCTACGCAGAAAGTTCTTGCAGCTTTTTGCAAGTCCCTGAAGATTTTGCACTTTGCTTGACTGAGTCTCCCCTGCCACAAGCTCTTAAAATCACCTAGTTCTTCATGCATGTCAAACTCTAAAACTTCCAATATAGGTTCATCAGCAAATTTCATGAACATATGTCTGATCTTTCTGAAAGGGTTAGTGATGACAGTATGAAGCTACATTAGCCCAGAATCAATACCAGTACTTGAGTGGTATCTTCCTTTCTCCATCACTTGTTTTGATCTTTCACAACACAGTCCTACCCTCCTTACATTTTCTGTCCTTCCCATCTTATGTGGGTTTTCCCAAATGATATCACATCAAATACTGTAAGAGTCCAGTCTAGAAAAGAATTTTTTTTTTCCCCAGAAAGCTCTCTGGTTAGCCTAGCACTATCTGCCTCTGCTAAGCCCACATCACACTATATCCCATTTTTTACTCACTGCTGTCTCCTGGTAGTGACTCCTTCAACAATTTTTCTAAATCCACAGTGCAAATTTTCACAAAAATAGAAGTTTCGAGTTCCTCGTGCATCATTCTTCTGTAAAACAGGACAACTAACATTTCTTTCCCCCAACCTTTGTCTTATTTAGTTTCCCAGGGCCAAACTGGTCTCACAAATTGTACAGTGCACAGAGAAGTCCTGATCTTGGTGTTACCATAGTTCTGACAGGAGCAGTGAGTGATCATCATCTGAGCATCTAGACAAATCCATTGCTGAGAAAGAGAAGGCAAAATGTCACTTCAAGATAGCAACCTGAGCACTGATTTTGCTTCAGCTTCCAATATTCCCCCTTCTGCTACTCTGATATTTTCCCTATGGTGCCAAATACTGAAAATCTCCTGCTGAAAAAACATCCAGGCATCAGAGAGGGCACAGAAACAGAGCAAGGGTAAAAATTTGTATCACCTGGCACAAAAGGGGCAGGATGTATAAAGCTGCCAGTACTAATGCCTGCCAGATTCAAGGAGTCACTTCCCAGAATGACAAGCTGGGTGAAAGTTTCTTGGAAGAACAGTGTTGTGCAGAGAACAATATAGACTGCACAGTCCCAAAGGCAGATGTTATTTTCCGTGGGCCTCTGCTATTTCATGGCAAGTGCTTTCATCACACTTTCCATTTTTAAATAGCTCTGTAGAAATTAACACTCTCCAAGTTACTTACAAGAAAGAAATTACTTCATCAAAGCAGAACATCTGTGTTTGACAGAACTGTTACGAGTTCATGTCCTTCACTTTCTATTACTTGCCCTTATCCTTCACAAAATAAAAACTTTACTGGGTTTTTTAAAATGAATTTTAAAAATGTAATCAATTGTACTTAATTGTACATGAGCTACTAAGGCTTAAAGTGGTCATCTTTGTGGGACTTTTTCAAGATTACCCTTTCAGTATCACATTTATTATTGAGACTGCCTTAAAACAAACTTTACCCTGATATACACAAAAATTGTTACTGTACTACAAAGTGTCCTACCTTCTGAAAGGGCTTGTCTAGGATCGGTGGATGGACCATGCTATGTTGGCGCAGATTGCTGCAGTGTCAGGGTATATGCAAGTTCTTTGACGGCTGCATGATTGGTACTGCTTCACCACTCCACTCTAGAAGCACGGCCATGCGGCACATTCACGTACATTAGATTTAGCAGAGGTTAATCGTTCGCACGACCATTGTTTCCTTCTGTGGGTTTGCCTCTAAACCTTTGACGTTCTCTTTATTGTACCTCTTGCTGTGCAAATTTCCTTGTTTTGTTTTGCTTCTCAAAGTAATTTTTGGTTGATTATTGTGTAGTTACAGAATTAGAATAATAACATCTAATTGTACATCTGAAGCAAAAACATGTAATTGTGGGAGACTAGATTCAATTTAAAGAAAGAAAACCCCTCCACCAGGGCTTCTCATGGTTTGCACAGTGCATTTGCCAGGCAGTGCTGCTTTGATTGCATCTAACCTGCAATTAGCATGTGCAATTAAGACATAATGAATGTGTGCAATTGCATTATTTCAGGATGTAACAGTAGCAATATTTAGCAGTTACTGTACTAGACACAGTCCTTATAAGCTCAAATGATTTATCAGCATTTACCAATTATGCCACGGGAAGGAGGGCAGGCGTGTGAGTGTGCCTTACCTACAGCTGATTTCCAGGATGAACACACTCCGCTCTCCCGTTGAAAGCCCATAGAAGTAGCCAATGGGGAAGAGAGACTGGGCAGAATTTGCACTGTTGAAAATGAGGGGCTCAAAAAATGACACTTTCAGTTTACCTTTGGCTTGTCATAGAGCTCACATGTGATGTAATAGGAGAAAGCACACTTAGCATTTAGTATTTCTGAATTACTCTCCTCTGCCTTCAACATTTCATATCGGTTTTGTAAGACCAATCACGCTACCCAAGGATTTAAAAATAAAAATTATCTGAGCATGAACAAATGCTGTGATCTGTGTGTATGAGGAAGCCTCAGGCACATAACAGGTTTTTACACGGTCTTACCTGGCATTCTGGGAATGCAAGTTTACCAGTTCCACTACCAGGCTTTTCTTAAAGGACATTTCTTGTCCTTTAAGGGTCAAATGATATTTGAAAAGCATCTTAATGCATCATTGAAGGATACAAATGAAAATACATTTCAATTCAGTCTCACAGAAATAAAGATAAATCTGAATCTCTAGGCACGAACCTTGAGTAGATAAACTGAAATGTTCTGAGGTCCAAACTGCTGGTGTTGAAATAAAAGATCCCAGCGATAAAACTCAGGGCCCAATCCAGCAAGCGTTTCCAGTTAAATCAGTGGGGGTTAGAAGCACTAAAATCATACGTAACCAGACTCTATTGATTAGTATTAATCTATCACATAAAATCATATTAGAAGTCCTGAGACAAGGACTGCTTGTTCCACGCACAATGATTTGTGTGAGAGATTTTGCACACGGACCCAGCAAAAAATGCCCAAAGTTCTCAGAAGATGCATCCACACAACTAAGAGCAAAAACTGCCCTAGCATCCCTTCTAAGTATTTCCTTCCATTCCTATTGAGAAAAGATTATTAGAAGTAGACACAAGAAATTACAAACAGCCAATGGATCAGCTTCTACATTGACTTATACCTGTACCTCACTACTTCCAGAACTTGGTTTAGCATCCTGAGAGATGGTGCTTGTCAGTAACTAGCAGAGGGAGCTCACGGGCTAATCCCATGTAGCTAGAACAGTAAAAAAATAAATAAAAGGGCCATTTCTGCAAAGGCAATTTAGCTTCTGCATTTCAAAGCAAGAGTAAGATAAATTGTGACACATTTTCATCCAAGACATTTATTAAAGATTATATTGGCACAGCACACAGATAAACTACATCCTGAAGCAGGGGTGAACTAGGTTTCACATTTTAAAGCTGTGCTGGCAGTTTGTTGTTTCTCTGCTTGGAGTGCTCATGGGTACCTTCTTTGTATATAATCTCTGCAGTTTTAGATTGACAAATGACAAACACAGCCTGTATTTATAAGGGTGTCATTTACTTCACTTTTTATTAAAATCACCAGCTACAAAGTAGACATTTTGTACATACTAGTCGTAAACAGGCAACTATGAGAAAATGACATTAGTCCTGAAATAAAACCATCATATTGCGCATCTGGTACGTGATAAAGGGTCAAAAGTAATTCAAAATGTACGGAGTTTAGATAACGTACTCACATCACACTGGAAGGTTAACCTATACCTTTGAAGTAATCAGTGCACATGTTGATTGGAGACCTATTTTCTGCAAACATTAAAAAAGTTCCCTTTTGCTCTCATTTAAAAATACTATAGCCACTACTGCTACAGAAAAGAACTGTGTTACTTCAGTCTGACATGCACCATAAGTGTCACAGGATCTGGAATCAGAGAAATGCACTAACAACATGGAGAGAAACAAGGCTAACACTTTTCTTGATAGTAGTGGTGTCACAAAACACCACAGACCAAATTCTTAGCTGATGGAAGGTGACATAGCACCCTCTGAATCAAAAATCAAGTACTCACCAAGAATCTGGACCATAACCAAAACATCCTGACATTGTATTCTGTCTTTCCCTTCAACATCAAAAAAGAGAAGGAGAAGGGGTAACAGTCCCATCTAACTCAAGAAGCAACAGCAAAGTCATACCATCCATCAATCCAACACCCTTGGGGTACTCTGCACTCTACCCAGAGTGGCTGGGAGGCTAAATAAGACTTTTGGGCCCTGAATTTTACTTAGGGGCTTTCCAAGATCACGATAGCTGGTATAGCCAGAAGCACAAGACAATAAATGACAAAGTTATCTGTGGGTATTACAGGGCAGAATCCAGGGGCCACATTGTGATATTCATTTTTATATTAATGTCAACGTGGGGTTTGGCTTAAAGTCCAGTTGTCACTATAATAGCACAAGAATTTCACTTCCAGGACACCGTTTAAGGCATCTGTCAAGTGCTGCAGGGTGATTCTTGCTCCTATCTACTGCTCTGATAGTGTGATCTCCTTGGTTATCACAACCTTGTTAAACTTTCCACACCATCACCCTGGAAGTAGGAATGTCACGCAATGTTGGAACCTGGTACAATGTAGGAAATGAAAACAAGAAAGCATTGTGTTCAAAGACAGCTTTCAGCAGGACAGAAAACATTATAGCAGAAAGGTTCATATTGGTCAGTGGTACCTCAAATACAGAATAAGGAACAAACATCAAAACATTGAAGTTAAAAATGTGATGATTACAAGGTGAAAGACATGGTTATTTCTATTAGTTTGCTGCAAGAACTTCACCCCAAGAAATACATGTCTATCTCTATAAAATGGATCATTTTATAGAATAAAAACAGACCAAAAGTATACTGTAATTGTTAACACAAAGTTTAGAACTTAATTTTGCAAGTTAAGATTGACCAAAGAATGTTCAAGGTGTTCATATCCTAAAATCACAGACAGGCCTTCTCTGATCACCACCACCTTACTTTCGGTGTCAAAATAGAAATTATACACTGATAACGTAAGATTAAGTAATTTCAAATCTGTAGGAAAATACAAACAGACAATGACAAATAAGTAATTTTGCTATATTCTTAATATATAGTCACCATGCATAAAAAATACATATCTTTCAGGTAAATACATTTTTTTTCTCTGTTATAATTTTAAAGTGCATCTAGAAGCTGCTAAATAAATCCTTACACTTTAAAAATAGAGGAAGGCGAGCAGCAGTTCAGAAATGATAGGTAACTCCTGTTAACAAAGAGGTAAGAAGTTCTAAGTGCTATTCCAACATTCTCAGCTCTGCTAAAGTGGTGGTGTTATTTTGGGTGGGCAACACTGGCAAACACTGACTAGGCCCAATGACTATATTTCATAGAATCACAAAATCCTGTACGTTGGAAGGGACCTTAATAGGTCATGTAGTTTGACCTGCTCTAACCAGGGTCAATATTGGTTGCTCGGGGCCTTGTGCAGGGGGATCCTGCAAACCTCCCAGGATGGCGACTGCACAACCCCACCGAGCCCCATTCTACTGTCTGTCTGTGCTCACAGTGGAAAACCTGGGCAATCCACCCAGTTAGGGGCCTTGAGGAACTCTTCATGTAAGTCCACAATTTCCAGTTTTATCAGTGTAATTACCAACCAGGCCTCTACCCTTAAACACATACCACACTAAAATATTGACAGAGTAGACAGAGTATTAACTTGCATTTTAAGGCTCACTGAGCTAAATACACTCCTAACAGCAACTTCTGAGGAGTATTGCCTGCATATGTGACCAGTTTGAGCTACACTGTGCACAGGCACCCTGTAAATAGCTGCCCTCCCTGGGATGTAGACACCATTTTCAGAAGTGCTCCCTTCTCGAGGAAACACTTCCCAGAATGGCAGTGGTGCTTCAAGCACCGGCCTGCCCCTGGCCACTCAGCCCTTGTCAGCAAATACTTCCCTGCAAAGGGGTGTTCTAGCTGCAAAGCTTTCAACATCACTCCATAAAATGACAGCTTCCAAACTATATGTCAAGCTTTTTACTACCTTTCACCAAGTAGCACCAGAATGCTGCTGCCATCCTCTCTCCATAACTATCACACGCAAGCAGCGCCTGGTGCTGTGGAGCTACAGCTACAAGTCCCTAGCAAGCAGTTCAATTTCATCCAGCAAGAAGTCCATGTCCTCTCGACTAACATGCGGGCTGATCACCACCTGGCGGAAGAAGTTGACTTTGCCCTGGTGAGGCTGGTACCCAAGCATCATGCTGCCCTTCTTCATCATCCTTTCTTTAATTATAGGAGCAACCTGAAAACAGAGACAAAAAAGGGTTGATGTCACAGTCAGAAATACGGCAGATTTGGGCAGGAACTGTATTTTGTGACTTATGAAGTTTTTTTGAAGTGTCTGAGTTTTGCACCCCTTGCCTGCCTTCCCACTGCCTGCCACAAGAAACATTAAAGCTCAGACCTGCAGGTTTAGAGGCAGACTGTGTGCACTGAGACCCTCAGGTTCTGGGACTCCCAGAAGAATCAAGGGCAAAATCTAAAACCCTCAAAAGCCTGCTGCTTGGGGCATTCATCTGTGACATGGGAAAGCCTGGGTTAGAGGTCCCTAGTCTTCCTGATTTAGATCAAAGGTTTGAACTCGGGAAGAACATCAACCGCAGATGGTAAAAGGGCGAGTTTCTCCCCCTGTGCTGACTAGGCTAAGCCTGACTACTCACCCTGATGGCCCTTCTCCCGCCACAGCTGCAAAGCCACTCTCCCTAGAGGACACTCTCCATTAAACCCCTGCGAAAATTAAGCTGCCAAAGAAGTCAGTGTGATGCAATACTAAGGGAGAGGACCTGATCCTGGAGCTTAAGATTTCATCTCTTAGATTTAAGGTGTAAGTAGCATTTGGCTACACCGCTCTTGTGTCAAATGGGGTGAAATCTCACAGGTGTCTCACTGCAGAAAAAAAACATGAGTAAGATTGGCAGAGTCTGGTCCTTATAGCTGAACATGTGATCTCATCTCAGCAGGGTTATTAATCTTGTCCAATTAATCTTGTGCTTAACTTTAAGCGTGTGAGTAGTTCTGCGTTCTCATGCTTGAAATCAGTCATAAGCTTAAACGCATTGTCGGCTTAAGTACTCTATTTCTTGGAAGACAGAATTCAACATAAAAAGTATTTTGACAGAAGGAATATTTTTTAAAATGTGCTTCATTTTAATATATTACTAATAACACCGATGTATTTCAGAACAGTGTGTTCCTTTTCTTCGTTTTGTGACGGTTTGACTTTGAACTAAGCAAATAGGTGTATGACCTAACCTTAGTTTCTGCATTAATTTATTTCAGCTCTAAAAGTTAGTGCCAGAAACTACCACCTGATGTGTAAAAGAAAAATGATGATGCCAACCTTGCCTTAATAGCTTTATTTTTACATGGCACATTTTAGTAGGCAAGTCCCCTACAGTTTGCTTAGATAGAAACAGCTAAGGTTTTCAACACTAACAGCCTAGCTTTCCCATATTTGTTTAGTGGTACATGTCTAAATTACCATTATTTCAAAATGTAGGTTGAATTCAGAGGATAAGTGTTTACGGTTCTAACTTAATTTGCCTCTCTGATTTTGGTTTATCTTTGTGACAAAGCTACGTGTTTTATTTAGTGGTGTTTTTTTAAGCTATGAGAGTGCTGGAGTCAGAATTCTAATTGAAGTCCAGAGTGTGACATCAGTATGAATTATACACATGAAAGCAAAGAATATCCTTTCAGAATGCAATGTGCAATCAGAATTTTGGGTTTTTTGCATATTGCTGCAAGCAAAAAATTAGAAATAAGTTGTGAAAGTAGTTCTGACAAACATTTGGGAAACAAGAAGGATAACAATGAGGACAGGAACACTCAGAATTACAGCAGAAATGTTAAGAAGCATACTGCGATACCTTCAGTCACACTCAATAGCACCGTTTCCCATAAAATCCATAAAATCTAATGTGGAGCTCCAGGTGTACCTCCTGTATAAAAATCCTAATGAAAGCTATTAATGAAATCACAATTCTGCTGTGTATCTGCAATGTGTACGTCACTTAGAAATAGAAGTCATCAAATACATCCCTATACCATCAACCACCTGGGTTTCTGTCTGCCTAGTAAATGATTCAAGGACTCCTCAATTTTCTTGTTTTATAGCCCAGAATTACTTCAGACTAACTTCTTTTAGTCCGTACTCAAGAAAAAAATACAAACACTGGAGTTCTGCTTAGATAGAGGTGGTAGCTATTTTGCATGAAGACAGCCTTCCTCATCCCGAAAAGTATGTCAGTCAGCAAATAATCCTCTCTGCCTCAGATCAGATATTCCAAACCGCATCCTAACAAACCACTGAATGCAGTACTGTGCAGTGCTAACACTAGGGCAAAACCTGGGTCATACAATTGTTCTTGCACATTTTCCAGTGGTGGAGTCAAATGGGAAGACTCTTGGTTGGGAATACTCCTGGTTATGCATGCTAGTGAATAACTTTGGCGTGCTAAACATTCTACTTCTCCTACAGTCTGTGTGTGTTGCACCCTTGAACAGCGCATGAGGCTACTAAGGGCTCTACTCTTCCATTATTATTCATGCCAGCTATGGCCTGAGATAGCAATGACACTGTGACAATGCTCAGAAGACATCGTGCCCAGGAAGCATTGTGCTGGGCACCATACAGATAGAGAAAAGAAAAAATTCCTCCCACCTCTGTACTTGACAAGAACCCCCAGGCGACTTCTACTCATGGAATAAAGGCACTACAAGTGCAAGGGGAGAAGTGAATTCTTCTTAATATACTTCCTCAAGCTCTTCTTTAAGATTCAAATCCCTATGGCAACTTTTAGCCTTTATTGATGTTCCATCAGAGTTATTTCATCTTTTGTATCACACTATTGATTCTTTCCATCTCAACACCCACTGCTCCACAATCCATCATCCCAAAACGTGCAGTAGCACAAATGGAGACCATGAAAGCAAAAACATTTAGAGCTTCAGTAATTTGAGGAGTGTAAATATACTGCATTTTAGTAGGTCTTCTCTCATGGAACAGAAAGGTAGAAAAACCTCATTTTCATTATCTCATTTATTATCTCATTCATCCTCCATGCTAATGAAGTTGTCCTCTTAATTTGAAGTGCATCAATCCCTTTTTGATGACAAAACACTTCCTACTTAAAAGAAACAAAACAATATGGGCTTTTGACAGGACTATTTTTGGAAAGGTTTTCCATCAAGTATTTTGCATGTTCTATTTGCTAACATGATGCAGTCAGTGTAACAAAACTATCAGGGATCCTACCCACAGAAAGCAGTAAGGAACAGAATATATGCACAAATGCTTAAGTACATGTCTCACAAAGGAAACATTAAATAATACATGCATGCTAAGGCTTGAACTTGAGGATCACAGGGTATGACTGCTAACAGAAAGTAAAGGCAGCTACCACTTTACAGCAGAAAAATTAGACCTATAAGGAACTAATTGCTTAGTGAAGAGTTCAATGAGTTTAATCCCCACTGAAGTCAATGAGACTTGAGGATACTCAAATATCAGAAGGAGCTGCACAGCCCCATTCAGGATAGGCTCGTCAGAAAGCAATTTAGTGAGAGTGAGATTGCTTCACCAGTCCAATTATTTTACTACGGAACTTACTTCAAATTGTAAATTTAATTCTTTATGTTACCCGCCAGTGGAACAGTCTCAGAATTTTAAGTGTAATGTATCCTAAAACTGAAGTCCTCTCCTTTGCTCCCTTCACCACTTCCTTCCCACTGCTGGCTTCCCCTGCCAATCCACCCTGGAGATTATTATTTCAAATGCTCACTTCACCAGCGTATTAGCTATCAGACATGCCCTTCTTCCACCCAGGAAGGTGGAGAGGAGGTGCAGTGTGTGAAAGACCATCCTGAAGCAGAGCTGCACACATTGCACTGTGCAACCAGAGGCCCAGGGAACTGCTTTGCCTGAGGACTGATGGGGGCATCACAGTCTCCCCATGCAGACCTACACAGAGGCTGTAACATCTCATGCTTCCCTTACTTTTAATAGCAGAGGTTTTTAAACTAGAGCAGCAATGACATAATGGTTTAGCTCCTTCTCCATTTATACCTGGGTGACAGGAGAATCTCTTCTCCCACTCTCAGCCAGCACTCAGCCATACTACAAACAACAGAAAGTTTTAGCCCTAAAGTTGGGGCTGTTAGCTGTTTCCAACCAGAGTCCAGAGCACAGCTGACCCTCCTATATATTCACATGGAAGACGCCAATATTCCTTCCCAGCACATACACACACACAGAGCAGTGTAAGAAGTAGCCAGGACCAGCTTGGACAGTACAGCTGAAGTATCTAGTGCACCAGGAGGAGCAGGAAAGCAATATATCTCCCTCTCCATATCTCAAGTGTCCTTGAGAAGAGTGGTTCTGCACAATCGTACCACAGGGCAACACGTTAAAAACTACTGTGCTCCCCCTAATTGACTTGTCAATGGCACTCAATGCAAGTTTCTCCAACACTTGAAGAATTTCCACCAAGCTCAGGCTGTGATGGCATAACACACTTCAGCAACCACCACTGAAGACAGACTCTTCAATAGTTGAGCACATTCTCAGCAGGAGAAGCATGTACCTAGTGTCTCCAAGAGCTCGTTCCCAAGTCTGGACACTTAAAATCCTTTCAAAGGACTTGACAAAACACCTATTCGATATAATTTCTTCTTTTTCCAGCTAGCAAGGCCTCTGAAACCATTCTCACAGTGGTCAAGCTATGTAAGCCTGGTTCTTAAGCAAAGAACAATTTCCTAGCACATGGATTTCCTAGGTAAAGCGAAATCTCCAGAGCAGCTCTGTTTAATAGGTGATGGTCCCACTGCATTAGTCACGGCACAGTATTATGCTTTGGAATTCATTCACTGTAAGCTGCCTCCTGTTGAGCAGTATGGACATTTTTATTTAGAATTGGTTTGTAAAAGTTTATTCTAACTACAGAAAAACCCCACACCAAAACGTAGTAAGATAACCGTGTGCCTAGCTTTTTCAAATCACACAATCCTGTTAACTTCTAAAATACATACATCACTATTACCAGTTTATAGTTCAAGTCCTATCCTTAGTCCAAAATAGTTGATGCTTTCTGATGACAAGGGACAGAAAAGAGTAATGTAGCTCTTTTGTTCACATGAGGTAAATCCACTGAGCCCTCGCCAACTGCACTAATGCTGCTGGGTATGGATAGCCAAGTAAGTTGTCCTAAGGAGAAGCAGAATTTCCCAGCAAATATGCTACCTTGTTCTTCTTGCTTGAATAAAGAAATAAGCACCTACTGATTTTATTTAGCCCCTTATTTTTCTGCTCTAATGTTGTCTCTGACAACTGTAATTAACAGATATTCTGAAAGTGCAAGAAAGCTCAGGTTGAACAACTGCTTATAACAGAAGATTACGCCCAACCTTGGTTATGAAACTCTTTCTCCATGCCCTCCCTCAATCTGTAAGGACTCTCATTTTAGACCTAATCCAGTATTTTCAAACTGTCCCATCACAAATTATTTTATATGCCTCTGACACTGTACCTCTGTTACCTGAATGCTACTTGTAGTGCTGTCATTCTCACAGACTCTACTCATACTAGTCTAGTCATACCAGATGTTGACATATTGCAATAGCTTTTCCAAACTGTAGGCTAGAGGCTATGCTCTTTAAAAGCAACATTCTGTAAATTTTGTTTTTAAACACTAAGGCAACAGGAATGAGTTGTAAATTGATAACAACGCTGGGTAAAAACATTCTGCTAAGCACTGCTAAGCAATGAATTTACAAAAATATTTTGCTTCAGGGGAAAAAAAACATTGTGAATTTGACAAATAGCCCAAGTGAAAAGATAGCATTAGCCAGAAAAATAAAGAAACCAGAAAAGCCTAAAGGTTTTCTAAATTTTTAAAAGAAAACTATTTAGAATATTTGTTTCAAAACACTGTTTTCAATTATAACTTAAGTTCAATTGGAAATTGACCCATTTTTATCGCAGTGAGTAGAAAAGGACTCAGGAAAACAAAACTAACCAAATTGTTTCATTTTAGCGTGTCTGAAAACTTTCTGGTAAACTAAAACTAAGAATTGCTTCCAGTTTCTTAATTCAATGGCCAAACAAAAAAATCCATTATTTGTACAACCATAAATATGTGGGATCAAAAGTGCTGACGCTGCTTAACTGAAACATCTGTAGAATTTTTGGCCCCCAGAAAAGACAGAAAGTATGAGAAAATTCACAGGACAGCCTGTTCTGTCAGCAAAGTTTGGCTGGGAATCTCATTTGAACAGCTTTTGAGTAGCGTGGATGACTCTGAACGTGCTAGCCCAGCAAGTGCTACAAAGTCAGAATGCCTATAAAAGCTGGTGTTAATACTGGCAACTGCTATCAGAAACATTTTTTCCAAATCTTTTGGACAGTCCCCAGGTTACTGAGCATCTATGCAACATAAAGCTGAAGAGTTATTCCAGCTGCTGGCAGCAGCAGCTCCAAGTCACTGGATCCCATTCTGCTCCTCCTGAAATTCATTTCAAAATTGCCACGGACTTCAATGGAAGCAGAACACAATTATCTAAATTTCCTCCTTATGTGTCTGATTCAGGTGACACTTTGCAAACAGCCTTCAGGTTTTACTAGAGAAAGGCACACTCACACTAAATCAATAACCTTTCTAGGGATCCACAAAAGCAGGCTAGACAGCGTTGGAAGGACAGGAGCATATTAGCAGTTCAAACTATTTCTCTTCCTCAAATACAGCCTTGATGAAATTTTCCAAGGTACCAAATACTGCACTAAAAATTGGCTGAAGACTTGTAGCTAGAAGACAAAAAAGTCGCCCTTTTGACAAAATGGAAAGATCACATTCTCATGATTTCACAGAAATGGAAAACACATTTTGTGTTCTTGCCTCAATTATTCCTTGCAATGAAAGACAAGTTTATACAGAACACTCTCTCTTATTTGACCACAAAAATCTATTTTGGCTACCCCAGAAGGGGCAAATTTTCATTTAGAAGTTCATGATTGTTACTTAAAAGGCAACTTATTGGCTATTCAAAGTCTGACAAGTTATGCTTCCTGCTAGAAATGACCAGTTCGGATTCATGTATATACATCAGAAAACAACTGTTGTACAGCGGTTGCCACCAAAAAAGTGAACAAACCCCCAGTTCACTGAAGTATTTGAACACAGTTTTAAACTTCTGCATATGGGCTATTAATTTCAGTGGGTCTTCACAACACTGTTTCTTATCTTGCTTAAATGACAGCACAGTGGTTGAAGTACTAGATACAGACTCAACAAATACGACTGGTCCCTAACCCTGCCAGAGGCTGTTTGGACAAATCACTCTATCTCTTTTGGGTAACATGCTTCTTTTTCCCTTCACAGGAGGCATATAACCCTTCCAGGCAGTGAAGTCTCTATGTGTTCATACATCTATTGTAATCAGCCCTAATACCTCACGGGTGCTCTGCATGCTAGTATGATATATATTAAATAATATCTGTGCCAAATAGGTCTCACAGACATCTGTCACAGCATATCTGCTGCATTTCCCAGTGTGACTGCAGAAGATAACTTTCATATCAATGATACCAGTCAGCATTAAGTAAGAACAGTAGCTGGCATTTTAATATTGATCATTGGATGCAATACAAGTGAACAAAACGCTTTCCTTGGTTGGTTGCAATCACAGAACTAGCTAAATACTATAAATATTTGGAAGTAATAGTGCTTTCAACATATTATAACACTGAGAAAGTATATCCTCCACTGTTAAATATCTTTTCTTGCCTTGTGCTGCAACATCAGTTGCTGGCTTTGAAACAACAGGCTTTTTCCCTTTTGGTGATAATTAAAAACAAACTCAGACCATTTGTCAGCTGTCACCCGAACTGGGACGATCGAAATACCAAATATTTGCACACCCAATCACAGCTTTGTTCCTGTAGCCAAGGCGCTCTGTAAAACCCAAACATGTTTTTCTTTTGTCTAGAATTTGTTCTGGGCCCACATCCCTAAACCACTAATAAATTATTGCCGTACACTATTGCGCCAGTGTTCCCCTTGTGCCACACCATGCAACAAAAGGAGAAATAAGCACATTCGTCAAAATAGCAGTAACCACTTCCACATTCTTCAGAGCAACTAATATATCAAAGGAGAACAGATGCTGTTGTATTTTTGTCCTGATACCAACATTCTCCATGCACCTTCAACTCAGGGCTGTGCAGTATGTCTACTGCACATCTACATATTTTGCACATCATCTTCTCACTCATTGCTTTTTGCCAGAAGACACATAAATGAACCCCACAAATCACTGAAAATGACCTGACTAATACGAGATGGTGGGTTGGCTTTGGGTTTTGATTGCCTTAAATGACTTCTTTAGCCGGTCATTTATGCAACAAAAAGTAGCCTTCAGACAAAGGCTTTTACACTAATGGTATTTGCCTCTGAAAAGGAGGCAGAACAGACAGCACCCAGAACAGAATCAGCACTTAAAGATGTTTGCGTGGTTTTACTTACAGCTAAAATGTACATTGGTGAACAACACAGCTTTCCAGGTGCACAGTCACATGTCATCTTCTGTCTTGAGCACACGTGGCTTTTCAAGACAATTCACATGGATGTCTTATTATTTTTTGTCATTTCTGTGGTGCTTTACCAAGGACTTATTAACAAACAATGTAGAAAGTGTAGGCAGTGAGAAAACTCCAAAAGCTAGCACACAGTGCTATGGATCCAGTGCTCTGATCTGTTTAAATGGTAGCAAGAGAGTTCAGCGCTACTGGTTTTATAAAAATAATTTTTTTAAAAGCTTTCATAGTGTACATGAAGTTCTTCCATGCAACTTTTTGTTAAGTTCCCATTTTAGTGACTAGGTTTTCCACTCTTTCAACTCTGCCAAAGACAAGCTCCCTTTCTCCATCCAGGATGAAAGGGTAGCTTGTCATCTTGAAAGCAAGGGTAACTAATCGAAAAAATATCCTTTTTAGTTTGTATGCATAGGGATGAGCTTCTGTTCTACTCCATTGGGGGAAAAAAGAAGTCACAGTGCAGTGTGAACATCTGGGGCTGGGAGGAGCACTTTGCAACAGGAAGATTACATTATATGGTGACACAAGTTCAAAAAACTCAACACACCTCTGGTGTACAAAAAGGAATGTCACTTCAGAAACTTGGAATGATTCCCAACTGTTAAGTTCTTATTTACTACTTGCACAAGTCAGCTTCTGGCATAAGGTAGCAGCACCTTCTGTATTTGCATTACAGTAAGGATTAAAGAACAGTAATGCGTCTTGGTTCATATTCTTTAATCAGATCTAAATAAAAATAAGTATTTCAACAAAACTAGGTATCTTTTGTGTCTTTTATTTTTCTCCTTAAAAACATCATAATGATTTTCTCAGAGGCTGCTTACAGTCTCTTGGGAGGGATGAGGGGATGGTGTTTACCATGACCCAGACTGCTACCACAAAAGCAAGTCTGCTGTCTGATTTGATCACCCAGTTTAACAAAGAAAAGGATCCCCTTTCCCCCTCCACCCACTGAAATACAGGACCAATAACTGTCAGTTACTAGAATTGTTGTGCCTGCCTGTCACTCATTTAGCTTGAGCCCGATCTGGCCATGAAATAAAGGCCACCAAACCCTTCCACGTGGAGCCCTATCAAAGTCAACAACACTTTTCCCATGTACATCTTGTCCCATGACAATGTTCATTACAGCTCTGCCTTCCTCCTCTGTTCATCCCCAGTGAGCACGTTTTCCTTTATTTTTTATCCACAACTTAAATGCAACATATATTACAAACCTCTGTGCTTAAATGCATGGACAGTCATGAAACTGAAAGAACAAAGCAGGATCCCAAGGGTTTCAAAATTCACAAATTTTCTTGCACTTTGAAAGTGTGGAAAGTGAAGAGAAAATAATTATTTGCACCTACAAGTATTTGCAAACTCAAGAACCAAAATATAGGTAATTATGAATAATAAAAGTCTTAGCTAAATAGAACTAGACTGCAGTCAATCCCTAGATAATTTAAGGGCACTTCGAGGGGGAAAGGCACACTGGGCTCAAAATTCAGCATCTGTTTTGCACAGATTTGTAACCTTAAAGTAATAAATGGAATAAAAAATTTGCTAACCTTGGGCCTGCCATACACCCCTATAGATCTGGCTCAGCATTCAGAGGCAGATTAAATCCTCTAATCCTGTACACTAAATTGGTTTGAGAACCTTGTTCTTTCACCAGTCTGACCAGATATTCCCTCTGGACCATGGCAAATGCCACAGTTACCTGTAAATCACACCAAAAAGGTAAAAATGGTACAATTAGGAGGAAACCAACAGCAGGGTGAAAAACTTGCATGTTTTTGTCAGGCTTCTGCACCACCATAGATATTTTTACGTGAGGGCGGGGAGAGAGAAAGAGCGCAAGAACAATCTTGAAAGCAGTTACGATCTGCTGTATAAAACTCATCCATTAAAGTCTGCTAGATTTTACTTCCTTTACTGAAAAGGTTCCACAGAATTTAATAAATACAAATAGTCTTCCTAGAAAATTTATAAAGGCTCCAACTAATCTGTGGCTCTGGAGAAGATTCTCTACATTAATGAACATTCACCTAAAGTCTGCCATTGAAGTCACGGGGAGTTTTATAGCTGAATTCACCTGCAGTAGACTAACACATTTCCTTACAACTCTATCAAATTTTAAAGGAAGGTCTAAACATCTGCTGAATGGATATCCATCTCAAGCATTTTCTACTGCTTTTAGAGGAACTCTTCCCAGTTATGAGAAATTTTGTAAGACTTGTAGGTATTTCTGACCATACTGACCCGTTTGGAGAGTAACAAGAAATTCCTCCCTTGTAGGCACAAAAAAGAAACATATTCCATCTCAATCCTCTCAAGACACCTACAGTTAGAAAGGAATCTGTGCTTAAATATCTGAAGGACAAAATGAAATCTGAAGTCTCACTACACATAAAGTGTAGTGGGAGGGTTTCCTCCCACTCACACCTGCAAATATTTTTGACACCACTCACAACATTACACAAAATCTAAAGACTGTTTAATTCAGCAGATGATGCAAGCTACACACTTTTTCTGTGGCACTACTAGTAATTGATTTTTTTCTGAACATTTCTGAAATTTATCAAGTAACAACAAGAAAGGGCAGTTTTATATGAAGAAAGGACAAAGAGTTTAAGGCCCAACTCTTTTTTCTTCTATTTGCAAATTCAATGTTTTCTTGCAATTTCTTAAAGAAGCATTTGATGCAGCAAGAGGGCAGTGCAGGTCCCCTCTCCTCCTACTGAAGTTGGTGATAGGAAACAGACTGCTAACGTAGTAAGTGCATACTCATTTAAGTGGAGACAAGCTTAAGATTTATTGACCTGAAAGAAAGAGGTCAATATTTATTCAGAGAACAATAGATCTTGATACTTGGTTCTAACAGATGTTAATCCAATGTATTATTAAATCCATCCCATTAAAGCTAATTAGACTGTATGTCCTCGTGAGCCTGGTTGCCAATAGTCATTAGCATAGGATGGGTCATAATTACTGTGCTTTGATAATTAAACCATATAATTTCCAATAAAAGTAAATATCTGGGGATGGAAATACTTATTTTTCTCTACCATAACTATATTATGGTACATTTCATTGGATTCTTCCTTCATGCTGCTGTAGACCTTCCTTCCATTCTTCTGCCAGGACCAGCACAACTAAGGAATCAAAAGCTCTGTCTGAACTTTTTTTAAACTTTCTCATTTGTCCTAAAAACCTGATATTCCTATAGCCACATCGATCTACTATTCATGCACTAGGCAGGTAAGGAGCAAGGACACAAATCCACAAGTAGCTGCTGTCAGAGAAAAGAAAAAGGACTCATACTCCTAAGTATAAGTGAAAAATTCCTTCTATTTTGGAGTTTTACAGTGCTTCCCATCCCCACATTTCAATGCACTTCATAGATAGGAGAAAATGCTACCGTCTCCACCATAATCTCTGGAAAGAACTGAGGCACACAGAGGGGAAATAACGGCCAAGATCTTAATCACAACTCCATGCCAAAGCTAGACATCACTCGGGTACATTAGTGAGTTAGTGAGCAGGACAGGGTATTTTTAGTGCAAATTTGTCTCGCAAATACTCTTGCAGAATACACACAAACTCACCGCCATTTTGGTCAAAGTGGTTTCCTTCCTGAAGGAACCACAGCTGAACTCAGGCATCAGGGTACAATGCGGAGTGCCCCACATGCAGTGCAGATGATGGCTCCTCCAGTGGTTAGCACTCCATGCACTCACAGTGCACACCTAGGGCTGCTGACTGGTGTGAACTTCACTGTTGGGGAAGGCTTAGTGAGGACATGAGGGATCACAGAAAATCAAATCCTGGTCACTCCGTCTTCTTTATGCCACACACATCAGTAATATAGACTATAGTTCCCAAGTTTCAGCTCCCTATATTGACTTATATTGATCCTTGGCAGTATTTTTCCATCAGGACCTGCATTGTTTACATGCAGTAGTTACTTATTTCTGTAAGAGTCTCACGCATAAGGGGATAATAGCTTGAGGGGAAGCATTAGGTGCATTGAACTGCACATCATGTGTTACGCAGAGACATGGCCTCCAGCACTGAAGGTAAAACGTGGAAAGTAGGATTCAACTCCCATCATTTTGGCAGTCTAAAAGTTAAGACATCTAGCCTAAGCTAGTCATCTAGGCTTTGCCTTTAATTAATGGAGAAAGAGAGGCACTTCTAGAGAGTGATTCACCTCATCCTAGAGTAGGCATCTAAGACAGATGGGCTCAATTTGGAAAAGCTTCTCTCCTCCTTCACGGGCTTCAGTGGAAGACCTTGGCCTAAGTTTTAGATGGCTAAAGCAAGGTAAGATGAAGTCTATGCAGGCAGTTTATCTTAAATCCAAGATATCTAAAATCCACATTCCTCTGCTGTTTCTAGGCTACGGAACTGCTGGATAGGCCCAAGAGCTGCACTGATCACAGTGCAGAGGGAGGATATCCAGAAAGCAAGTGCTCCTCCAGTGACTAATGGTGAATGTGCATTAGGTGACTAAAGGCTAACCAGAGAGAACACAAAGACCCAGCAAGGATCAGAGAAACAACAACAAGCAGAGGAACCCTAGTAACCTGATCAGTGAACATGGAACACACCACATTGACTACTCCTCTGACTATCAGAGGAGGATACTTGCCCCTAGTGCGAAACCCACTAACAGAAATAAATTAAAAACTCTCACAGGAATGCCAGGCGAGGGGTACAGTACTTACGATGGGATGCAGAGGGAAGAAAATTCTGGGACTGTAGTAAACATATTATGGGATGCTTAGGTGAAGGACCAAAGGTGTGGCCAGAGAAAGGTCAAGGAGGATTGGGGAGGAACAAGTGTGGAAAAAAAAGAGGGAAAAGAAGATAAACAGTGAAGTCAGATACAGACAGACTGCTGGTCCATACACTCATCTAGATGAACCCTGCACTTTATCACGGCAGACTATCCTTTATTCTTATTAAAACTTATTTCTTTCTTCTGTGTGGATGTCTCAACACTAGTGAACTTCCAGACGGACCAGCCAGCTAGCAGGATAAGAGGTCTGAGTACCTGCAAACTGAGAGGTTTGCAGACCAAGGTGCCAGCAACTGGATAGACTCGATTTCTAAGACCAGCTACCAGAGAGACCATAACATGCATATATTTACCCCACAAGATTTCAGTCCTCATCAGCTGAAGAGAATTTAGTTGTTCATACTGTTCATGTCTGTATGACTGTTACATGCGTTTATGGGGGTGCCGGTAAAGACACTGCTTTCTGTGTTGATCTGTGCAGCCAGCTGTGTCTATATCACACACTTTGTATGTGTGTGCACATGCACACACATATGCACCTATTGGAATATGTGTACTCACTGGACCTGGGGACGGGGAACCACAGTAGCCTCATACTGGGCTAGAAAAGGAGGAATGCTTCTAGGTCCCAAGGGCACCTGGATTCAGCCACCTTCTGACATTGTACTGAATTGCCACTGCTTTGAAATCTTTTCTGTGGTTGACAATTTGCATTGAAATGGTCAGGACGTGCTTTGAGTCATTTTTTCTATATATAAAGACTCATTTGCATTTGATCCCAGGAGCATCCCATTAGTCCCACACATGCACACCGATCATTAGAAAACTGTCTTCAGGGTGGAGGTTCATCTGGCATGACCTTGAAATGGAACTTCGGACTAGGATTAAATCCACATATGCTTTTACCTCATTATCCTATTGTACATTAAGTACTCTAAGATCAAAAACTTAAAATGCACAGAATGAGACAATGTGAGGTTTGCATTTCTGATTCTGTTTGAGGAAGAGCCATCTTTAACCAAGAACAGTTGTGAGAATACGTGCTAATGCCATACTAACGGCATGCCTCAGCTCTCTTGACACCCTTTCCCTTCCATGTTCAAAGCCAGTTTTTATAAGCTTAGTACACACAAATCCCTTTGGTGCACTGCTGCCAAGCTGGCTATGTGTACATGCGAAGATCCATTTTTCACGTATACACAGATTATTTGCATGCAGATATTACATGAGTGCAAGTGCATACATGCAGCTGTGTAGGACCAATTTAGAACAAAAGTCAGACTTGCAGTGGACTCCTGCAAAAAAACCCAAACACAAAAAGCAAACCAAAGAAAAAACTCCATCTAGTATGTGGCACAAGCTCCATCTCTCCAACGTGCTCCAGAGCAATTTACTCTCCACAACTAGCATGGCTACAGGCTACTGCCCTCCTACAAGCTTCAAACTGTTGTTATTTTACTTCCCTCAGATGATTCTCATTATAACCTGGCTGAGTGCTGAGTTAAAAAGTCAGTGTATGAATCATATCATCAGCTCAGTTGTCTGGAATCTTGCTTTTCCACGCATTTCCTCATTGCTACATGGGATCACCAGTGTAAAACATGTTGTAGCTGCATCAAATTTCCTTTTGCTCTTTTTAGCCCTACAATTGCCTGTGAGCAGATACTTATTTACTGTTATCCAGCTTCCTTAACCACTGATGACCTGTGCCTTCGCCGCCTGCCTCGCAAAGAGGCAAACTTGCAAAGAGTTACAAATATTTGAACCTGAGGTTATTGCCCAAGGGGGGATCTCTTTATCCAGCTTCTGGGATAAGATCTCAGCATTGAGTGTCTGTGTTCTACTCAAGAAGAAAAAAAAGAAGAGTCTCAATTTAAGCCTAATTTAAACCACGCCACTGCTCCAAGCACCATCAGATCTCCTCCATTTTTCCACACGTGAAGGTGGCTCCACAGAACTGTATCTTTTGCCACAGCCATGCCCCATGGGGCTTCCTCCCATGCTGGAGCAGCAAGCAGGTTGGTTCCAGCAGCTTTTAACTCTGCCAGAGGAAGGAGATATACACGAGAGTGGCTCTGAGCACTAGTCCTAAAACAGGCTTCTCCTGCCTTGCAGACGTACACAGAGGATAAAAAAAAAACCTCCCAGCTAGTAAGACTTACTATTTATGTGACACTCTCCTTCTTTCAACTGTTTACTTGAACTACGCTGTTGGCCTGTAATGGCTATAGTACAGTCCAGTATGTTGTACAATGGCGTCTTACAGTCCCATGTGTTGTACATTCACCTTCTACTATCCAATCACCGCACCATTGATATTTCTACCTACCATCACTCTACACAGTATTGTACTAGCCTTCCCCCATGTCCCTAATCTAAGTCCATCTATCAGTCTCCACTCCTGAAAATTATACTTTGATTTTTTAGTAAAAATAATATTTTTGACTGAGTCTCTTCAGTAGAATGCATTTTTCCAGTTACAGAACCTAAAATACATCTTGCAATCTCTCCTTTTGAAGCCAGTAGTATTCCCAAGGTACAGGATTAGAGCAGCTTTTATAATTTCAAGGTGGGCAGTATGGAAATGATTTCTCCTTGGTTCGTTTTTAGTCTCATAAAAATCTGTAATCATGTTTCCAGAGTAGTGCTCCCCCTTTTTCATTACTAGCTTATATTAACCACTAGCAATCAATTTGTACATTCAGATACTGAGTTTCCATCCATAGCAACTATTTTAAGAACAGGTATATTTCAATTCCTGCATTGTGGAAACAACACTAAACCCAGCTTGAAGTTATGGGATATTTTATGAATATTTTGTGATCACACAGACAGAAGTACTTCCTACGTGTTTATCAAACAACTGATTTAAAAATCACAGCTCTGACAGGATATATGAATTTAGTAGCACCACTGAACACTTTCATTTCTACCTTAATCTTTAAGAGGATTCTGCTAAACAGATTAATCATTCATGGACAGAGAAAAAAAAGTTTAAAAGCTTGGCAGGAAAAATGGTCAGTCTCATGTGCTTTCATTTGCCACTGTCAGCTATGACTTTGGGAAGTGAAGAGAGCATATAATTTGGGCTGGTTTTGATCACCATCTAGTGCATGAATTAATGAACTGCACAAGTTTAAGGAGTGACTTCTTGATTTAAAGTTAAGCAGCACTAGGATTAATGATTCTTTTCATCATTTTTAGAAGACCTCCGACAGGCTTAGTGAACTTGAAAAAGCAGGAATTTCCAGACGCCCCTAATTACTTGACAAAAGCCAGATGTTTCATGATGACACTGTTTTCTAGTAGCCTATGACTATGATGGTCTAGGGATATAAAGCAAGCAAGACCTGCATAGTGGAGTAGGATCTTTTTTCCAGGCCAAATTACTGAGTGAGAAAAAGCAACACAGTTTCAGGCAAGCAGTCCTTTCATCAAGTCTCTTTCTCTTCCAGGTGCCTAAATGCTATATTCATTTTGTTGTTATCTAATTTTTTTGTCAGGAAAGTCAGAAATACTATTTGCAAAAATTTTCACTTACAAAAATGAATTGTGTGTGTTGTTATAACTAAAACCTACATTCTGATTGTGCTTCCACATTCATCCATGCAATGGGGACTTCAAGGCTGGTAAAGCAGTAAGATGACTGGACAAAGGCAGATGACTAGTACCACTGGGGATGAAAGTCCCTGGCAGCTTTAGGTTTTGATCATTGCAGATGACTCAGGATAACTTGGACAATGCTTCCCAACAGTACTGGGCAAGAAAGGCCCGATCTCGGCTAGCAGCCTTGCCTTTCAGAAAGCATGCTGTGACTCAACACACAGAAACTCAGCATCTTCACACTGAGGAACTTAAAAAGGCTGAAACAAACACAAAACATCTTTACTGAAACAGGGTAATACTTTCAATAATAAATAATAATACTGTAAATTATCATCACAGATTAGAAGAGGAATTTCAGGAGATGTTTGGAAGAAGCCTTTGCCTGTAGCCAGCAGAAAAGCCTTCTTTTTAAATGGAAAAATACTTCTCCCCCATTTTTTTGTGAGGCCAGGTCAAGGAGCAGGCAAAGATACTTTGACACCATGACTTACTAGTAGCCTATAGTCACTGTTACACACTATCTACCCATGCTAAAATCCACACAGAGCAACTAGCCAGAAGGGGTGTCTTTACATTTCCCTTCACATCTGAAATTCAGACCATCAGCTCAATTGTCACTTAGGAAAAAAAAAACAGCCAAACAAACAACCAACACTCACTGCTGTTAAAACTCTATACTAACTCCTCAAATATTACTGGATTCAGACCCCATATAGGACACTCAAATGCCTAGGAAGGAGAAAACTGTAAAATCTTTACAAACAGTTCCATACTTTATTAGACACTGACCTCTCAGCGATAATTATTCAAAATATCTTATTCAAAATAATTTAATAGTCTAAACCTTGTAAGCAATACTTAATTTTATACAAAGGAAAAGGACAAGGACAAAGGACAAAGGACAGGAAATCTAGTGCTGCCTGGAAAGTAGAAGATAACTCATGCTTGCTACAGTTTATTCATTAAAAGCTCATGCCTTCAAAACAGAGCTGGCAGTATTACTGAGGAAATTATGCTGGTTTAAGGACTGGAAGAAATTTCCTCCCCTCCTCAAACATACGGTTTTTTTCCTGACTGCACCAAACAGACAAGAACAGCGTGTGCACCCATGAGCGGTTCCCACATATTACTGTTGTTCTGGTGCCCCCCAATGGTCGCCTGCCTTTACTACTACCTACGGCTTAAAAACCTCTCTTGGAAAAGCTGTGCTCCAGGTGTAATCCCCAAATGCAGGTGTAGCTCTTCATCCGGCTGGACCCGAGCTCTGAGCCCTGACCCAGCCACCGGCATTGCGGATATCCCGCAGGTGGTACCCGGAGCTGGGAGTACAGGGCAGGTCCTACAACCAGGTTCTCACCACCATCCCTCACCACTTCTAGCGGAGCACTTTGGCAGCTTGAGCCCTGAGCCCTCCAGGTCAACACAACTACCTCATACCTACTGCTGACTGCGAATATTAACCTGATTCACCAGCACCGATGCTACATACAGCCAGGGTCTCTGCAGAAAACTGCATTATATTAATTGAACTGAAGCATCCTTCAAGCCACGCATAGCCAGCACTGACTGTGCCTTCCCTCCCTTCCCCAGTCACTGCATCCCGTTATCACACACACTGACCTAGCGTGACCAGACAGTCCCCATTTGATATGACAGTCACTTCTGCACAGCAACGCATCCTGTCCCAGCTCACCAGAAGGGGTGGCGCAGACCCGATATGATACATCTTCATTTCCAACCATATCGTGGCAGAGAGAAATTAATCATCAGTCTATAAATCAGCACTTCCCTCTGTGAACTGATCATAACCTGACTATACTCACTGCAGCCAAAGCAAAAGGATGGTCCCAATCACAAAGGGTGTTTCAAAAGACTTAATTTCCAAAAAACTTCAGGTGGAAAAGATAGATGAAAGCTTCAAGCTCTTTAAGAGGAGATTAGATGGCCAAAAGCTGCAATCCTTCAGTCAAGAAAGAAGACAGCTTTATCTAGAAGTCCATCCTGGTTTATTGGCAAAGCAAAGATAGCAAAGCAATATTTAACAAGTTGAAAGGAGGAAGCAGATCAGATAGGAATCAATACAAATGTGACATGGAGAAAATTTATCAGAGGGAAAAGAAATCCTTGACTGACAGGACTAAGGAAAGAAGAAACACTTTAGTATGTACATTAGGGATGAGTGAAGCCCTACCTATGGATAATCATTAAAAATGCAGGCAAGACAGAAATGTTCAACAAGCTTTCAATTTCTGCAGGGAGGGATTCCTACCACAAATCTGATGAACTTTCCAAGCCATCAGCAGCTATTGGGATATTAAAGATCTACTGAGGGCAAATTTTTAGATCTACAGGCCTGGATGAAAAAAGGCTCACTGAATCTTTGGACAATTTGGGGGATACCACAGAAATGTCAGAAAACAAGCACAAGTATTAGGAGTGGTAAGGTGACAGACCTAGTGAAATAAGGACGCTTATGCCAATATGAACATAAAGTTAAAAAAAAAAAAAGAAACACTCATACTGGATTTAATTTATAATGAATTAAAGGGTAAGAATATCTAGTCATTTTAAAATTGATAGAAACAGATTTAAATTTTGGTCTTTTGTGTTCAGTTACATTTATATCTTTGCCAAACACCATTTTTTTGGGTCAGCCCGCCTTTGTTATTTTGCTGATATTACAAGTTTTCTTGATGATTTACTTGCACTTAGAGCATTAATAAGAAAGCCTTACACAAGCCATTTAGATGAAAAATAGCAGGAACAATTCACACAGCAACAGCACAAAAAATTAGGACCACACAATAGCAATACAGTAAAACTAAGCAAGATTTGAATAACTAGCATATCTCCACATGTAGTAAATAAAGTGTCAATCAAATGTTGCTGTTAGTGAGGCTCCACACAGATCAGGATTAGCCTTGATGCTAATCCTCATTGTTGGTTTTCTGGAAGTCAATAAATGACAGCTGATACCATTTGCGAGTGAGAGACTTGCTAAGGGAGAAAATCGAGGAAGACAAGCCATTGCACAGACCTGGAGTACTCAAACCCACTCTACCAATGACTTTTTAATACAGCCAAAAGGTAAGTTGTGCATCTCGGGGGGGAAGGCAGGGACAGCTCAGAATGAATAAGTATCCTAAAAACAGTGACGCTGAAAAGACTGTAACAGTCAACAATAAAACAAAATTTATATGAGCTTCCAGGTCACATACCAGAAACTAAGCATCCTTCCTGGCAAGAAACTGACTTGTCTGCAACTGTTTTCACTCTACATTGGAGCCAAAATCAGCTTTAAAAAGTTCTGCCAAGAGACAGGCTACAAAGTTTTGTAATTAGGTCATCTATGTGGATGCTTTAAAACAGTCAGGGCTGCTCTTAAACACAGATGCCCAGATCCTAGGACCACTGGTTAATCTGGGATGTCAGTTTGTTTTCCATGGGCCAATGGAGGGAAAAAAAAAAACCCAAAACAAAACCAAAAAACCCCACAAGAGGTCTTGACAATTAATTTTGTTCTTGAAATAGTCATTTATACACACAAGAAAAGCTTTCATTTCAGCATTCATCATCATAATATACATAAATACAAAGCCTCATCAGCTTGAGCTCCCGAAGAAATACAGTAGAAGAAAAAAGTTAGTATGATCCACAATTTTATAAACAAGTGCACAGGCATTAAGGAGGCAATTTTATCTCCACACGCAGTAGTGGAAACTCAGGTGCTAGCAAACAATACATAGTTAAGATGTTCACTTCCCACCCCCCCGCCCCAAACGATAACAAAAAACTGGAAGGATGCTGCTGATGGCCACAGAAATAATTCAATGGCTAATGAAGACTTAAAAGATATGAATCTATTTAGTTTATAAATAAAAGAATAAGAGGTGACTTGATGATAGCTTATGAGCACATGAAAAGGGAAAAATAGAGAAGGCTATTTTAGTGTGCAAGGGTATTTTTTCACTACCTTTTTTCCTCCCTTCTCAATCAATCTCCTTTCATACAGGAAGGCTAACTAGCCACTGAAAGAAGGTGCCAAGGAAAATGGTCGTTTTACCATTCCTTGATATTTTCCAGTCAAGAATAGATACCTTTCCAGAAGATGTGCTTATACAAAAGTCACTGGGCTACCCAGAGACAAGTCTCCAAAATACGGAGGTGGCCAGGTTATTCCTTCCGTCCTCAAGTTCTTTTTGATCATAGGCTTCAGTTTTATGGCTAGATGCAAATCAGCTGCAAACATGCAAATTAGTTTATTCATTTATTTTCATAATTCACATGCAGCAACCTGCAACTTGTTAAACAATGGCTAATACATTCCTGTCTGGGAGGCACACTTCATTTCAAGCATACTTTTAACGGAAAAAGGTAAAGCGAGCCAATGCCTTCCCACAGATCTCTGGGCTGACTGCAGCTGGCTCACCTAGTCTGCCCAAAAGAGGGAAAAGGGAGACGAACGGCATTGCCTGTCCAGATGCACCTCTCCCAGAACACCTGCTCTGTTTAGAGAGTAAGAGCACAAACACTGGACTGGTAAAGATCCACTGCTGCAAGAAGCAGCAGGAAAGGGCAGAGAAAGAGGGGAATGGCAGGGAACGTACCACAACTTCATTGCTCTTCTTTGGCAGAGATCATGCTTTCCTCTGTGGTACTTGCACTCCTATCCAGTGCCACAAAAAATGCATCTTTTGGACTACCAGGAGCAAAGTAAGGACACTTCCATGCACTACCCCTCTTCCACAAAGTCTAGGTAAGCTGTCCAACATAAGCAGAGATGTAAAGCTATAAAGGTTTCATTAGCATCCTAAACCAACCACTAAACAATTCTATGATCAAATATTTGTAATCCAGGTACGTTTGTCATTCTTTTCTAGAAATGCTGCATATGCCCAAGTGCCCACATCCTTTGCAACTCCACCCAACGTGGGAGTTCCCCACTTATACCTGATATAACAAATACAATGAAGTATTTCCCCAGATAGGTTAAGCCAGTGTTGAAATTGTCGCCCATGTTTCAGACTACAGCAGAAGTTTACCTTTGCTGTGAGGTAAAATGAAGGCTTATACTATTAAGCAGCTTCTGTTTTCTGGCTGATAAGGCAGAAAGATCTCTTATCTTGTTTTCCATCAAATACACAGTAACTCATGCTGTAGGGGTCCATTAATTAAGGGTGAAACTCAAAGATTTTATTTTCCTTCTGTCCAATTCCCTATAAAATTACCAAAAAAATCACTGTGCTATTTATCTTGTAATCATTATTATTGCACTACAGACAATTCATTGCTGATATTTATTAAACATGCCAAAAACAACAGAACGCTAGAAAACACTTGGTTCATTCAGAAACCACATCAGGCAGGGCAGAATGGTCATGATGCCACCAGAAAGATTTGTAACTGGAGAAAACTTAATCGTGTAGTGTAGAAAGGGTTCATTTAAAAAGCCACTACCAACAGACCACACTAGCGCTCATTATTCATTCATGAGATTGTCATTTAGCCTGCCTGCAATTTCTGATATTCAAGTACCTTTATAAGATATTTAAAGCACTCGAAGAAGCTCCTGTTACCACACCCTTGCAGAGGGAGAGACTGCACTTAAAAAGGTGCCAACCAAGAAGTGCTGGCTTCCATTCCACATTGCAGTTTTGCTGTGTGCAAAAGCAAGAAAAATCATGCACTAACAAATAAACAACTGCTGAAAATAATTTTTGTTTGGCTGCATTCTTTGCTTTCACTCTTAATAAGAGTCATCCTATGCTAAGGACCAATGGGAGAGGCAGATGTTACTTTTATCCTACACATATCCTTCAGCATTGAAATATCAATTATTAGCAAGGTAAAGGAATATATATAACCATCACACATGAAGCCAGTGACTCTGCTGGGCAGTCACCTCATCAGTCCCTAGCGCACCCTAAAACATCCACTGCAAGCACTCACCTAAAAATCATCTGTTATTCCCTCTTTTGCATTCCTCAGTCATCAACCCCATTCAGTTCAAGCTCCCACTGTATAACAGAAGAGAGAAAACTCCTGATCCTCTGAACTGCATACCAAAATCCTCACAGGGATGAGGACACACAGCTTGGACAGCTGCAGGAAGGGCAGCTCTACGAGCAGCTTACAGGCACAAGGTGAAACAACGCGGTGAAACAATGATGGTCCTTGAGGAGCACCACTGCCCACCGTGAGATGGGACTGATCTGAGCTGCACAGCTGCCTCACTACTAACCCTGAGGGCTCCTTATCAGCCAGTATGCCCTGCACCAGCCCAGTTCTGCTACAATCACACGATGCAGCCCTGGCACAGGAACCCTGTAATCGCAACTCAAGAAAGGCCCAAGGGTCTCAATTTGGCTAGGCTTCCTACTGTTTCATTCCAAGTTTTTTTTTTTTTTCTGTCAGTAGGATGCTGCAAAAGTCAACCTTCCTTCCACCACCTTCACATAGGAATAGAATTTATCCCCTGTACAAACCGCAGAGCACCGAGTCCACAAAACCCTTCTGTGACTGCCGTTTTCCTGAGACAAGACTATACATCCTCCCCATACCCACACAATACCACCTGCGCAGCCCCAGGGTTGCAAATTATTGTGTTCTCATCACCAAGGGACCAGTTAGGATCCTTCACAGAGCCCCCGGGGCTTCTCATATGAAAGAAGTAAATTCAGAACTGGCGTGCAGACCAGCTTCACAGACCCAGAGAACATGTTCAGTGCCCCTGTGGGACCATTCTGCAGACACCCAGCACAGAGAGGAGACAGCCATGAGCCGAGTGTACTGGGGACACTGAAACGCTAATGCCTCTGAATGATTGGTTTTTCTCATTTCACAGAAAATTAGGAGGGGGAAGGGGAAGAAAAGGGAGTTCATTGTTCCTCCAAACACCAGACAAAATAATTTAAGCCAGTGCATTAAAATATGATTGCCATTTGTTACAAAAAGAAAAGATGATGGGGGGGAGGAGACAGCTTTTATTCAGGTAAAAACTGAGCACAGAAGGAAGCTTCTAGTGACCTCAAGACTCGAGTACTTAGACATTCCTGGGATGCTTCAATTATTGAGTTCCCTTGTGATGTACATTGCGTTTCATTTTGATCCACAGGCTATTAAACATGATCTATGACACTTTCAGAAAAGCTGTGGTTTGGAGTTCAGCCTGTAACTCAAACTTTTTTTTCTTCCATCATTGGTTATTAATGTGCATATGGCACCGAGAGAGCATAATGACAGGGTGCACAGATATGCAGGAGCACAGTGCTGCTTTATAAGGACATAGTCAATAGGGTCAACTAGAACTAAATTAACTGTGTTGAGTTGAACTGTGTTTGAGTCTTCAAACTCCGCTTTCTTATTAAAAGCAGTTCTCTTCCCAGGCAGGCACAAAAGGCCATTTAAAATATTAGTCAATACGTTCTAACTCCAAAATGAAGTAAAGGAAAGGAAAAGTAATTAGTCCTATTTAAGCAGAGGAAAATATATGCTGTTTGGGCAAACAAGCACTATGCAGTCAGGAATCTGGATGCACCAGCTGAAAGCAACAAAATACATCAGGACTACAGCAATTTGTCATGGCTCAGAATGGAAAATATTTGACTGTAAATAGGCTAAGAATGCATACTGTATTTTTGTCAAAGAATAAACTATAGATGTAGAGGTCACCATTTACTGGAAAGCATATATTTGTGAGGAATAAGGTTGCGTTTGCTTCTGTAGAGTTATGGGTTTGTCTGGGGTTTTTCCCTAAAAGTAGCCAAAGACTATTAAAGGTAGCAAAAATGTTGACCATGTTTAAGAGAAACAGGAAAACGCAGACAATAGAGGTTAGACAAATAGGCTGACAAGAACCTCATGAAGTTCAAAGGGAAATGCCAAATCCTGGACCCGGGGAGGAACAACCCCATGCACCAATAAATCCTGGGGCCCACTCAGCTGGAAAGCAGCATGGCAGAAAAGAATGTAGGGGGGCTGGTGGACACCAAGTTGAACATGAGCCAGCAATGTATCTTTGCCACAAAGAAGGCTAGCATAACCCGGGCTGCATTAGGCAAAGCACTGCCAGCAGGTCAGGGGAGGTGATCCTTCCCCTCTACTTGGCACTGGTGAGACCACACCTGGAGTACTGTGTCCAGCCCTGTGCTCCCCAGTGCAAGAGAGACATGGACATACTGG
>JAVJGG010000073.1:106417-135051 GCA_035590195.1 Aviceda cuculoides | reverse complement strand
GGGTTAAACCACGACACTTGGGTAACTGCCTCAAGTTATATAGGATTAATCTGGAGCTTCTGTTGACCCTGAGGACTTCCCTGACAAACCAAATTTCTTCAGACAACCCCTTTTGATGTCCCCATCCAATTCATTGAAATGACAATCTATCCCCCTGGAAGGTCTTTCTTTTAGACCTGCTAAAGCAATCTCTTCCACTTGTAGATTTTTGTTTCTTGAAGTCCACAACAGATTTGTAGGTTGCTTCAAGAGAAAGCAAAAATGTTAAGGGATGGCACCATCTCTTTAACAATCCTCACATGTTTGCAAAAAAACACCCAGAACTTGACCCACTCTTTTTCCTTTCATTCTTATTCAAACATATTTCTACATGATTACATTATTTCAATGTAACAAGAAAGCACGTGGGATCAGAAACAATTAGATCGACATACAGTATTCACAAGTGACTGATGAACAGCTCCAGATCTGTCAGTCACAATGATTTAGCCAATCTAACTCCCATATACTTCTGTGTAAATCTTACCATCGATTTTCCTGTTGTTTGATGTGGCCCTCCACAGAAACTCGTGTCAAACAGAGCTAGATGCTAGAGTCAGTAGGCTACTTGCTACCATAAAGATTACTCATGTAAGCAAAGTTCACAGAAACAGGTCTCTACCATTACTCTTCAAACACACATATTAAAATATTGTTTAATTGTGTTCTCGTTCAAGGGTAAGAAAAACCCAAAGTATAGTACACGATGCCAGGCATTCAAGTAACAACATTTTGCACACAAATCCCAAGTGGGGATTCCATGCAGTGACATGTTGGGGACCTTTCTTGTGCATAAACCTGGGCTTGCTGCATTTAATGTTCTGGTTTTAATCTATGTCATTTTTCTCTTGTTCTTCCAAAATATAGAGGGCAAATATCATTAATATAACCACTTGGAGGTCTTGTTTTGCTTTCCTATCCAAACCTCATACCACAGCCAATAGATATTTTGAATACATAAAGAATACCGAATCGGGTCCTTGATTAGTGTTTGATTTATACCACAAAGACCACAAGATTCAGAGGTTGCCAAGGCAACACCACTTCAACCTCCTTATATTTCAGCTTTGATATGAAACCTCTCATTATATAAATGTATCACAACACCAGTCAGCATGACAGGCTATTTTACAAATATGCCTTCACAGAGCAGACAGCTATATTCTTCTCTTAAATAGAGGGGAAAGGCAGGAATAAGGTTACCTTTTACTAAGGAGAAGAGGGGAGGGGCAAAAATGCCATTCCAAGCTATACAGGCTTTAGAATGAAATTGTATCCTGAGCTTTCTAATACAGACAATAAATTTTGTATTATTTGGCCAAAAATCCACAAAAGGGCAGGAAGCAAACAAAACAAAAAACCCCAAACACCACACAAGCAGAGTCTGAGCCTGAGATGCTAGAATTTTGAGTAACTGGAACTAACAACTGTGTATAAAAGTTTTACTGAACCATTGGAATCCAATATTCCAGCATATGCTTAGAACTACAGACCAAGCAAAGTCTAGTAAAGCATGAAAGACCTACCAGAAACCTACTGACACTTTTTTAACCCTAATTTTGAGGTCCAAAGTGGTACTTAGCAATATACCACTAGCCTTCTTTACTGAACAGTATTCAATACGCAGTAGTCTACCTACAGTTACGCTCCAGGATCCTTCGGCAAAGCCAGGCTCCTGCAGGAGGAAGGCTCTGTTAAAGACAGTTACTTCTGTATCTCCTTAGTTTTCTAGACTACACCGAGTTTGAGCAGACTACAAGCTGATCCAGAATGCACAAGGTGTGGCTGGCTGGCTGGGTTAGCAACAGGATGGCAAGAGTTCCAGATCCATCCCTCCAAATGCTTCCTTGTGCCCTAGCACCCTCTGTGCTGACAGGAAGCTTTCCAGAGACAGTATTACTAACAATCAGCTAATTCTGCATCATCTAGAGACACTTCAGCATAAGCTGAGAAAGCTGACTTTTCTAAAGAGAAGATTGTTACAAGTAAGAATATGCATAGATAGTTGTGGTTATGGAAAAAAATGAAAATTGGAATGGTCTGGGCTTAAATTTTTTCGTTCTCTCACTTCTATTTCTGGCTTGTAATTTCAGTTACACTTTTCTGACTGTGACCCTGTGACATACTGACCATCCTCAGCAGTACGCAAAGTAAATCCTATGGTGTGTCACAAGAGGAAGAGGAGCAAAAACATCACTAGGGGGCACATACAGTACTAGCAAAGCAACTGCTCCTTCATCCTATCAATTATGTCCATTCCAGGTCAGAGACAACTGTCCCTGGTTTGCAATGACAAAGTAACACCACTTACAAATATTTCTAGTTGAATGTAACAGCAGCTCCCCAATTACCCCAGAGTGCCCATTTGTATGGTTGCTGCGAGAAGAAATCCATCTTCACTTACTTGTGAAGAATGTCACTGAAGAGGGTTCCTTTATGGGTTATGCTATCTGCTATGCCCTCAGCATACTGCAAAATGTTCAGGGCGCGGGCTATCTTGGACCGCCCAACAGCATGTAAATCCTTGCGGTACTGTCTATAGAACCGTTTCACTACAGCGCCAATTCCTGCTGTAAACCCAAAAGACAAAAGTGTTGTAAGACTGCAGATGTGCACAGAATTCCCAGTTTCACTAGGTAATGGAGTAATGTACCACTTATGCTTCTCTTTACTTCCCCACCACCATGTTGTTTCTTTTTCCCTAAAGTGTTCAGGTGATGAGTCAAATGACCAACTAGTGGTTGTCCCAAATCCTTCAGGCCACTCTTTCCTATCACCTTTCTGGTTTGCATGTCGGGGACTCTGAAGAGGGCAAATTTTATACCTAAAGTCCAAGGCCCCCAGATTTAAAACAAACAGCCTATCACACACACACACAAAAAAAAAAAAAAAAGCTTCCGAGACACACAGTTTATGTAGGACAGCTGGAAGACTGACATCAGAATCAGGTATCACTCTGCAATCCAGTCAGCCCTAACACATTTCAACATAAAGTGGGCCATGGAAGCTGGAGAAGAGCCAGTACAGCAGAAAACCTTCAGGGTTATTTTGCATAGGACTATGCAAATTCTTCAGGAAGCTGAAGACTTGAGATCAGAGGTATTTGCTTATCAACTTTCACCAGCACTAAAACTCACGTAACTAACCTTAGAAGACAGCATGTTATTCTGAACAATACTGCTGAACAAGCAGTTGAATAAAATCAATTACTTAAGAGATACATTTAAGCCATACATTTCGTTAATTATTGTCAGATATGCAGGTCAATAAAAAGGAAGATTGATTTCTGGATAAACAGAATAACTATGATGTTAAAATGTTGTGTGAAAATACAGATTGTGAATTAAAGCATTTTAATGACCACTTTAGTGGAATGATAGGAATATTCAGGAAACACTTCCAGTCAAGAAACTATACACATCCCCATCTGCCCATCAATGGCATAATGCAACAATCTCTTCAGTCTTCATCTTCTTATCACCTTACACCTTGCTTGATGAGGATGCATTCATTCTTGCCGAGCCATATATTTGTACTGATTAATGTAATACTAATATAATGACTATGCTGTTTGCATCTGCAGCGTTAGAACGAATTGACATTAGCTGGAAAAGTCAAGTCAGTCTTATCTTTTGTGACCCAGTGCTGTCATCTCATCTGCTCACTGATACATGTTGTGCCTCAAAATGGCTCTCAGCATCCAAAAAGCAAAGTAACCCTAGACCTGTCCCTATAGATAATCAGGGAGGTGAAATAATATGTTTTAGTTGTCTAACAGGCTCATTTCTGTAATGTCCAAGAACTTCCCATCAGTGCCTAAAGCAACGCAACTAACAATCATCATTTGTTGTTTCCTCCAGGAGAGGAATTTGTGCCATTCAGTACCTTGCTTTGCTAGGGAGTTTTGGTCTGTTTTGTGGCAGATTTGGGGGGGGGGCTTTTGTGGGGAGGAGGGAAATAGGTTCTGGTTTATGATTTTGGGTTTCTTAGTGCTTCATCAGAGGAGGCATAGGAATCAAGAAAATGTCACCTTGCCCATGAAAAGAGTGGTTGAGATCTGCAGTGGTGCTCAGTTCTTGGGAGAAACTGCACACAAGCTCCTTTCCAAGTTCTCTCCCACAAAACACTGGCTAGGAAATCTGCATTTCCAGTATCAATTTATCTATACCAGTATATAAAATAAAGCCAGGCATCTATTCCCCACCCTGACTGGAAGCACCACAGAGAAGCAGAGCAAAAAACCAATAAGTTACACTCAATAACGCACTGTCAATATACCTGCTTCAAGCCATTCGTTCAGCTTCATCCCTTCCCTCCTCAGTCCCTTCCATAGCGTACATAAATCAAAAGATGGCAGCAGCAGCATTACTTCTTCTATGCGTTCCCATTGCTCCTTTCCAAATCCTCACTCCTCCATGAGTAGAGGAGCTGTTATACAACTCTGTGTGTGCGTATACACACACACACACAGGCCTTCCACTCTAACAAGAGGAGGGGAAGCACCATATGAAAGGATCATAACCCATCCATGCTTTCTGAAACCATGATAAATGCAAAGCCCTTGTATCCACACTGTGGCTATGCATGGCTTTGTACTGTGAAAGTTAAATAGCCTTTCCAAAACAATACACACAGGGTTAAGGAAGACCTCACCTCTAAAGACACCAGCATCCAGCATAAATTGAAAGCAATTCCTGTGAAAGTAAAGCTACTGAAAGGAGAGCAGATGTTATAGAAAGTATGCATGTATTTATAGTATGTATACCATATGCAAGCATGCATATGGTATACATATCTATGTTCTAGTTCAAGTTTCTAGTAGCAAATTCAAGGAAAAAATAAGTGCAGAACACCAAAGCTGCTAGAGAGAGGAGCAAAAAATGAATTAAATTCAATTCCTCACAGAATAGCTTATTCAGTAAAACATAATCCCACAGTGTCTACTGGCTTCTTAATTAAGTCTTAACTACTGATTCCTCACTAGTAACTTCAAAATTTTACTGCTGCTTTTTTCAAGATGTTCGTGATTTTCTACCAGGATGGCAAAGAGTTACCAAAATGCTCACCAATGAAGTTTTTCCCCCCCACTGTATTCTTGTTGTCATTTATGGGTTGTTTAACATCAGAAATGCATTCTTAAGCACTTCCTCACTTGCATTATCAAAGATTATCATAGGTAATGCAAGACAAGTTCCAAGGACAGCATTGTTAAGTGTCTGAAACAGGTAATGAATACTCACTCTGTCTAGACAAGAGATGCAGACAATACTGTTCCTCTTCTCTCAGTTCTGCCAGCTGCTAACAGCTTTGATAGTAAGCTGAATACTTGTAAATGCCTGCATCTCTCACATTAAGAAAAAATATTAATTAGCCTTGTCTAAACAGAGAACAAACTTAAATCCTACCAACATCTATTTAAGCATTAAATCCCCATTCTACTGATAGATTAACGGTGAGCAAAGCCAAGGGCTACTTCACATTTTTATCCGGCATACAGATAAATGAGTAAACTACAGATAACACTGTTCATGTGACACTCACCTGGTGTAGCTTCTGCCAAAATTCAGGCCCATCCTCCATTTTTCTTAAGCTTGGTGGAATGTACCAAAAGCAAACGTTTGCATACTCCGGCTAAACAAGAGGACAAGTGATTTCTTATGAGATGTAACAAATGGGACAGCAACACATATTATATATAGCTTGCCAAAGAGTTCTGCTTTTTTTTGGGGGGGGGGGAGCCTTTGAGTTTATTCCCTTTTCATTAAAACTTCAATCTCCAACTCACCTCTTGTTTCCCTTTCTCAAAACTAGAAATAGTTTTCATATCATCCATTTCTCTTCCTGCTCCCAGAAAAAGGAAACGTGTTAGGGTTCCTTTTTCATTTCTTCTTCCTATATACATATTTAACATTGCTTTGTTCACTACAAACTTTGATTAGAAAAAAGTGTAAGAGAGGCATAGAGAGGTAACTTACAGATTTCAAAACTGAAGCAACTTTAAAGAGAAGAGTACATTTTCTTTAGTGTTTTTCTTAAATGGAAATTTCCTATGACATATTTTACACAAAACACACAAACTCAATTTTTGTCACCATTTAACACTTGTACACCTAGTCATTTTTCTGCTGAACACTGCTAATCTTTTATATCATGTCTCATACAGCATACTTCACAGTACTGGAGTCAATGCTGGTTTTCTCAATTTCCACATTTTATAAGAATCTCAGGACCCCTTGCAGGGTATGTGCCATACCCTGGATACATCTTGTCCAATATCTAAGCAGGCCTTTTGAGCAAAGATTGAGACTCCACATCTCTGCTTCCCTCCAGAGAAATTTTGCCCTTAAATTCAGCAGAGAGTTACCTGCAAGACTCCCAACAAGAATGGCTGTTCACCATGCACCATAAAATAAGGCATTTTGTGCTTATGAGGTTTCTGTTTCATATATGATTGAGAAAAAGTTCCCAGCAGGCCAGTCCAGGGCCTCTCTACATTTCCTGCTAATCTGGAACATTTTTTTTATTTTTTTTTTTTAACATGTACAGATAGCAATAGCATGAGGAATAGATGTGCCTTCTAATCCCATCCAACACTACCCATAAAACCACTCAAATTTGACCTACATTATTTGCAACACAGTATGTAACTGGGGTCTACATTATAACATGGATTATAAACTCACACATCCCTCTTCCCCTCCCACATGCCATCCTCATTAGTACTGGTTGAAAGGAAAAAAAAAAAAAAAGCAGCTAAAAGGGAGCTTAGCAGCTGGGTCACACCATCTCTTTGCCCCACTGTGAACGTAGCTGCTATCACAATCCCAGGCAGTTTCCTGAATGAGGAAAGCCCACCAGCTGAGACATGTTCTTTCATGAAAGGGCACTGAGAACTGCTCATATCATTTTCTGCCTCACTTCAAAGAATGCATTAAATACAATTTAATCATCAAGAAGAATATCATTGTCAGCAGGAACAGAGCTGCAAACCTGCCACCTGCTGCCAGTGAATGAAATAAAGCTCAGCTCTTAAAGTCCCATTTCTTTCCCCAAAGAGCATGCATTGAGTACACACATAAACACAGACCCTGAAAAGGCAGCAGCTTCCTCATGAGCACAAGCACTAGCTCGCCGTTACAGGGTTTATTTTAAAACTATTTAAAATCAGATAGCAGGAGTAGACAGATGGCATATATTACCATATTGCCTATATTGCCTTCTTGATTATCTCAGTTTCCTTTCACACATCAAATACATCATCCCCCTCTGAAAATACCATTCATCCTAGAAAAACTTAACCAGAAATAGAGGGAAGCATGGGGGTAGTTATCTTGTCACAGCTCTTATCCAAGCAGGTAAGCAATTACACCACAGAAGAGTTCAAGATGACTCAAGCACAAGTGGCATTTCCAGGCCATAGTGCAGTTCTTGTTGCAGGACTTTCCTCACTGCATGTATCAGAGGATCATCTTCCCAAGCTTCTTGTCCAAAGTCCAACTTCCTTTCAGAAAGGGCTCACGTAACTGGGCCTAGCTGCCTCCCAGCAGTCTTTCTTTGAATTCTCACTGCTTGTCCCCCTGCACTCCTGAAAACCTTTTCTTACCCCTTGCTCAATTTCCTTCTCATAGCCCATACTATAGCACTCCCTCCAATCCCACTTTTAATCCAAGTGTCCTGTTCCTGCAGGAACTAAATAGCAGCCTCTGCTCTCACCAACAGCTTTCACATGTACAGTAGACCTGGGTTCTCTGCTAAGCTCTACAATAACAGAAAATGGAAAGCTTTTAACAGACTTGCCACTTTAGGAACCCCAACATGTGCTGCTGGCCCAAAATTCTTCACTCCACGTAAAGCTTCCCAGTATGCACTTTGCAATTAGCAGTTTTCAAAGTTAAAGGGAAAAGTTTATATTATATGAATAGTATAAAACATTTTTTATATTTCTTATTTCTTCTAGCCTAACCTGGAATGCTCATGGCATCAGCAAGTGTAAAGCAAATCTGCATTGTTTTGGTTTGCTGGTCTCCGTGTGTGGCACTTACTCCGTTCCCCTTCCTCCTCCATGTGGTCTCTTCCTCGCCACACTACGTACCCAGCTGTCTTTCACACACACACTTTCAACAATGCAGGTTTTTCTAAAAAGACAGGTCTTTGCAACATCCCCATCATACTAGTCTTATTAACCAAAGAGCTGACGATGAGTGGAAAAACAGCACTTTAATTCTGCCCCCTTTACTCACTCTCCCCCAAGCAAGATGACCAACAGGTAATAAGCTGACAGATTTAGCAAAGATGTGTGGAAAACACAAAATTTGGGTAGTTTGGGGGAAGATTAGTGTAGAAACAGAATTAAGGAAAAAAACATGGACTTTAATCATGAAAAGTCCATTTTCAGGATTAAAATATTCTTCCATCCAGCACACAGTCCTACCCTTAAGTCTGGCAAGCACTGCTTTTTTGCAGCCAGACTTTTCACTTTCACAGAAAAGAGCTCCATCTATACACCCTGAGGCAATACAGGCCCAGAAGCTAGGAAAATAGGTAGAGTAATGGTAGGGAATACAGAGCATGCTACATATGTTCAATCATATCTCTGTATCTCCAATATATAAAGTTATTAAATTATATACTTCAAATACATATTGGCAATTGGCTAAAAAGAACAAAATCAAACAATAGACACACCCACACACCCAATAACAACAACGGTTCAGTTCCATTTTTACTTACCTCTAAAAGAAGCTGGAATCCCTCTCTTTTCTTAATTTCCTCCACTAGGTATCTGTAATTAAAAATGCAGGGTTTTAAAGCATAGAAGAAAACAATACATACAGACAACAACAAAAAAGGTCTCGAACATGTACACACTTTTTTTTTCCTCCTCCTATTTTTTTTTTCTTCCTAAAGAAACCAGAGTTAAACCTCATCTCTACCTGCTGTGAAAATGCAGTAGCTATCAGTTCCTGAAAACAAATGAAGGCTACCGCGAGCCAAGGAGCACAGAGCAGAGCCCAAATTCTGTCCTCAGGCACAGATTTTCAGTGGAGCCACATGGCGCAATTGATCCTATTTGCATCCGGCTGTGAACTTTCCCAATGCAAATTTCCATTGATGTTGCTCTCTACAAATTAATTCCTCCACCTCTTCTTCTCAAGTGATGATGCTGTGCTGCCATGTCATTTCATGGTCAGCCTGACATCTCTTGCACTACTACTGACACCAAGACCTCTTAGTTTAGCCCAGAATTTAAAAGTTTCCACATACTTCAAGGCCAGCAATTTTCACAGTACTGTCCTTGTTCCACACTGTATGCAACAGTGCACATTTCCATTCAGTGAGCCACTGCGATGCACAATAATCCCTGGGCATCCTATGCTAACAATGCATTGAAATAAGTATTTCTTTTCTCTTTCACCTGTCAGTATGAAAAACACAGAAACCTTCAATAGGAAGATGAATTTGAATCAAAAGTTTGGATCCAAACAGCTTCAATTTATAAAAGTTTTTTAAAACATGACCCCAACTTTGCCATGGCACATCACACAGGAATTCTGAAGCAAGAAGGACACTGTGACATAGCTGGGACTTCTCTTATTCCACCCCTTTCCAAAGCCTTCCCAAGGAAAACTCCAAAGAAATCACCTCAAATTCACACAGCTTTTCCATTTCAACAGAATTTTAGTCCTCTACATGAAGATTTTGCTGTCTAACAGTAACAAAACTGAGACAGTTGAACTACTCATTGTGTACAAATCGGTTCTTTTGCTGCATTTATTTGGCATTTTCCTGCCCGTGGCTGCATTACTGGTCATGACACAAATAATTATTTTATCCACTACTTGAGGAAGAAAAATATTGTCAGAATAACCCCCTTGGTCCTATCCACATGCCTGAAACCTGCCCCCACAGGGACACCTTTAGCACAGTTGTATCTGAAATGCCTGCTATTTGGCAGACATGCTGCAGAAACAGGTTGGCTAGGGAGCCAGTAAACAATACCCTAGACGGTATACATTTTTCAAAACAGAGCATGGGGAGTTGTCATGCTGTTTATCATTAAAAAGTATCGTGCGTGTGACTCATTACCTCTTAGCACACATGCCTGCAAAACGATTGCTGTGGTAGAGTGCCAGTTCCCATGACACGCAGCTCTGAGTTGTGCTGCACCGTGCACTGTTGAGATGCTTCCTCTTACTATACCAAGTTGAGGTTCTGGGTCTTTTCTGCCATGACCATTTAGATCCTACTGTGTGCACTTGTTTGTTACCTGGCTGTTAATGCCCACACTATTGTTTAGGTTGAAAGAGAAGCACGCTGAAAGGTAAGTAGGAGACCTAGACATCATGTGAGTGTGTCAGGGGGAACTTGTTTCTGTAGGGGAATTGTCTTAAGCAAAAACAAGCTCAGTGCTTTTGTCCTGTTGATTAGAAGATACTTGTCTGTGCCATAAAACCAACATTCAGCAAAATCAGGAGGCTATTCACAAGGCAGTGGCTCTCAATTTTTCTGTTTTAAATAAATCTTGAAAAAGAAACCTACTCATGACCACCTTTCCCCTGACACACTCCCCCAGCTTTTTTCTTTTTTAGGTCTTAAATTGTTAAAAGCTGTTTTACAATGCTTAATACCCTTCACTCTTATCACAAGTGCCTTTTTTTTTATATCTCCATCTGACATAGGCTATCTGATGTCAGTCAAGCTCACAACACTGTTAATCACATTCTTAACTACATTGCCAATAGCCTAAGAAGGCAGCCATTAGAAAATCCATCACCCATGACTTATCTTGCCAGGACCATTTGATGCCAGTGGAGCAATTTACTCTGTGCATCTTTCCACAGTTGACAGTGGAATTTTATTATTGTGTCATGATTGCAGAATGTCAGAAGGGCTTGAGTCTCAGTGAGGACCGGAGTGCATAGAGAAGTAGTATTTGCTATGATTAAGCCTTGCATAAAATGAGGGGTGGAGGTCTGCAGTGAAAGTAGACATATGTCTGCTAAGAGTGGGTGTCAGAAGAGGAATCAGGCAGAAAAACTGCAAAGATGCTGAAGCATAAAATGCAGAGCTGGTTATAGTTGCATTCTAAAAGCAGTTTACTTCTATTTTCTTTTTAGTGTACTTCATAAAGCAATATCCCTGCATCAAAAATAATTGGAAAAAAAAAAAGAACCAGCAAAAAATTTTATGAAGTGATCAGCAGGATGCTCTGCTGTAGGTATTTTAAAAATAAGCCTTTCCGTATAGGTAGCATCACAATGTTCCTGGGATATCTAATACACTGAAAATATGATTCATCTCCAGAACAAGAAGAAATTAATGGAATAGCCAATAAGCCAAGTTTGATGCAACGGAAATACGTGCTTGCCACTACCCTAAAACCTTTGCAGCTCTGCCTGGCCATGGGGAAAAAAGTAATCTTGCTGTTAAATTCTATAGTTACTGGACTAGTTCCAGAATTAATGCAGGTCTGTGTTCAGGAATGCTGAAATACTGTCTTTGCAACATCAAAGTAACACCTACTGTAACAAATCAGGAGAAAGGCTGCACAGCTGTTGAGTAGTTAGGAAGCCTGGCACAGTGCCCATGTCCATGCAAACCCAAGATAGCAATGCAGCTACTGTAAAGAACATACTTCATCAGATAATGACCAAGAATTAAATTTCTTCTTAAAAAAAACCAAAAAAAAAAAAACCAAAAAAAACCCCAACACAACCAAAAAAAGCCAACCCAGTCACTCCTTAGAAGCTTTACCAGCTGAATTCTAACATTCAAACAAAATATTGATCCCAGAAAGGTCATTAATCACTACACTCTGTCAAATGACCTTGCCCAGTGACCTTGATAAGGCTCAATTCTCCTACTGATAGTGGAATGAATGAATTACTCTGTAGAGACACAGAACAGTACAATGCTTTGGAACAAAAACAAGGTGCAATTTAACAAGAAGATATTAAGGAACACTTAACCACCCAAACGATGAATGGCTTTAAAGAAATAAAATAGAGAAGAAAGCCACAGCTCATCTGGCCTTTTCTGGTTTTGCTTCTTTCTTTTTATCCCTTTCTAACCTACTGTGGGTTTAGGTCATGGGTATTTTTACCTTTTCTTTAAGTGACTTCATTAAAGTGAGACTATTCCTTTAATTGTCACTGGAGTAAAGATTCAATTCTTTTCAACTTGGTAGTCCGTATCAAAAATAAAATGGCAATATGATACGTGTGACTGTTTTTCAGTATTAATGATTTGACTTACAGCAGTGTGTAGCTAGCCCAGGAATTGGTGAAGATTTCATTGGGGTTTATCTTTTATAAATTCTGAACAAATATGATACTTCAGGTGAATTGTTTTTAATGGGCCATTATCTGATAGAAGAAATAATATTGAAATAAGACGACGAAGCAACCTGCGTATGGAAGTTTCTTCCCAGAAACTGAGACATCACCATCACTTTAGAAACACCTTCTAGCAAGAACTTTGCAGAATTCACTTGTGAACCTCAGTTCTGCAAGACCAAAAACTTAGTAAAATTGAAAAGGGCAGGTGAGGGGAAGATCACAACCAAAAGGTGCTTCAGTACCTAACAGAACACATTGTAAACATTAAGAACTTCAGCAAATTTGTGGAGAAAAAACTAGCAGTATCTCAGAACAATATGCCTTAATAAACCTCTACTACATCCTAACATTAACAGAGTATCCTCATACGAATTTCCCCACATCATCAGCTTTCTGCATTTCCAGTCATGAGGAATGAAGTGAAGAGTGGTTAATTCACTTCTTGCTAGACACAGCTCAGAGCCTGGCACATAGGGCTCCCTTTACAATAACACCAGAACACAGTTATTAGTTGGAAGAGGGTGTATTGGCAAACTTGTCCTAAGTCTGGTTCAGATAACACAAATGTTAAACAACGTAGATTGACAGTCGAATTTGAACTTCTATGTTTACCAACATCTATGATTATTGCTAAAAGTAATAGTTTCTATTAAATATTGTAGCAAATGTAACAACACTAATTATTATTGCTATTAGTTTCTCCTATTATACATAAACAAAAGGAGAGGGGGAAAAAAGTAACAATGTGGTCTGTTCCACGATATGGAGTATCAGCAGTGTCAACATTTCAGTTAAACAGACTAGACATATTCAAAATTGTGAAGCAGTACCTAGCCAAAGCCAGTGCCCTGTTTACTCTCTCCTCAAGGCCTGTGGTTCCCAATGCTTTCCACATCAGCCAGAATTTGAAGGCGTCCGGACGCCTGCTGCACTGAATGGACTTGTCACCAGTGTCATAGCTGACATCGTAGAACTTGTCCTGCTGGAACAAGTATGCAGCCTTGGCAGAGTAACACTTCTTCAGGAGGCCCTATTAGAAACACAATAGAGACTTAGATTGCTGATAAGCATTTTCAAACCTTTTTATCTTCACAAGTCAAAGCCTTCTTTTCCTGTCTGTACCAACTGCTTAGTAAAACAGAACTGGATGTGCAGGAAACTATCCAAAGCTTATGGTGTAGTTTAAGAACCCTGGATGAACCTGAACCCAGTGAAGTCAGCACTGACAACAAGGAAACTTCTTTTTTTTATTATTTGCTTCATTAATGTCACTGAAGAGTTGCAGGTTGAAGAGGAATTCCGACCCAGATCTCAAGAAACCATGGGAATGGGTACCACAGAAACAGTCGCCCAAAGACATACATGGGTGGTGGGAAAGAGGGAAGAGAAGGAAGGAGAAGCCTGTGTCCACTGCTCCAGTCCATAGATTGGAAGAACAGCCCCTAAAAAGCTTCCTACATGTTCACAAATGGCTCAGTCTATTCCTTCTTTGTCAAAGAACTTTATATATGGCACAGTTAGTTGCAGGTAGGGAAGATTTTAGCCCCAAGAAATAAATGTTTAGCCCTTACCAGAAAACAGTCACTGAGGATTTAGCATAGGCTATCTGACTGTTTGAGTGGAAACACCACAAGGAGATTAGTACAACCTCAAATTTTGTCTCTTTTCACAGTTCAGACAATTTTAACATTTGAAAATAAACCTCAGAAAATGTACCTTAGCATACCCTAATTAAAATTTGTTAATGAAATTATTTTTATTCAACAATCTCCAGTCTCCAACTTCTGAGAGGCTGCCTTGGCAGAGATGAGCAGCAGAAAACAGACAAAGATAAATGAGTATTGTGGCAAGTTCCAGCAAATAACAAAGCTGGGAAATAGAAAGGAGGCTGTCATAGGTTTAAAGGTGCAGGGGAAGAGAAGAGGCATAGGACTGGCCATTGGCTGAAGAAAGAAATTACAAAGAATACTCTGCAATACTATGAAGTAGCGAGAAGGGCTGTCAGAAAGCGGGTTATAAGAGAAGAGATGAGGGTGGCCCTACAAGGAGCCCAGGAGACAGAAAAGGTTGTAGATTTGTCAGTGATATTAAAAGTGGTAAGAAAAATAAACCACAGTCTATAAGATAACACCATAATAGAAATTCAGATGAAGTTAAAAACATGGCTACAGCATCTAATTCAGATCTGCAAACATGTATTTAAGTGACAGTTGAACCAGAAGTCTTCCATGCAGAACAGACCAAGGAACAGAAGTGGACAGCATGACAGAAGTTGCTAAACAGTATCTCGAAGAGCGCAATTCATTTTCCAATTCAACACCACTCTTCAGTTTGAACAAACTGAAAAAGCATTTCACATTTCATCCTTTCCTCTGCATCTGCTGCAAGTCTGATTTTAAAATGGCAGACAATGTCTGACATCACTCTTAATCAAAGTGTCATATTCCCGTAACAGAGAAACAATTCTTGATCTACATTACAATACACTACTGATAACTTTGGAACTGGCAATAAAATACAGAATAAAAGGTCAAGACAAAAAAAAAAATCCAAAGGAGATATAATCCACTGGCATACACAGAATAAGTCTTCCTCTTGCCTAGCCTTTTCAGTTCCCTCCAATACTAAAACCAAAAAAAACCAGCCTGCACACCTATTCATAGATCACAAAAGGAGAACACCACTAAAGGTTTCTCCACAACTTCTGTAGGGGTTTGCCAGTCCCATTGTAATACCACTGGTTTGCAAAAAGGACAGCAAATTCAGTCTGAACTCTTTAGCCACAGGATCAGCACATTCAGCCTCGTGAAAAGAGTTTACGTGACACCTTGGGGAAAAAGAGGGGCAGCAGCTGCTCTCCCTCTGCAGTGATGTGGTGCTGCTGCAGCACACAGTAGCCATAGCTGAAAAGCCAATGCTGGGTGCAGTTTTTTTGCCATAAGATACTCACGCCTGCTTTCCAACTTTCTCAGGAAAAGAAAGGCAAGAAGATCACATTGGAAACCAAAGAAAAGTCAAGCACTGAAGCATCCACCCTTTACAGTTTCTCTACAGCTCTGTGTTCTCTGGCTAGCAGCTGCACAACAGGAGCAGGAGTCTGTTTGTCAGGCCATTCATTTAGATCTCCATACCTTGATTTTCAAGGGAAATACAAGTTTACTAGACATGGTATTTAAAAAAAAAAAAAAAAAAAAAAAAAAAAATCCAGAAACAACAAAAAATTTAAGTTTTTTGCTTTTTCTCTTAGTCAATTTAAAATTTTGCAGTGTTTCTGCAGTGAGTGTATAGCAGGGTTGATCAATGTGGGACTATCTTCTGCCTTATCAGAATGTAATACAGCTGCACAATAGAGGACATCACAGGATATTAGTTCCCCTCATGCCTGTTGTCTCAGAAAATAACTTCTGTTTGTCACAAGAAACCTAAACTCAGTTGGTAATATTACAGAAAGACTGAGCAGTTCACCTAAGATCACAGCACAGCTGCAGAGTTTCATAGTTTAAAAACAAATGCTCTAGAGTGAAAATGTTACAAGAACAAATAGTTCAATACCTCTGAGTGAACTCGAATTCCTGGGAATATATTTCATGTAAAAAAGAAAAAGAAAAAAAAAAGTGGGTACTGTCCTACTCTCCTGGTACATCTGAAGCTGACAAGACATACTGGCTTGATGACCCTTTTTCATCTGCTTATCTTACTAATAATGCAACAGGCTCAAGAAATCCTGCTGAACACACTGCCTACTTTCAATCTCCAGAGGCAAGTACAGTGACATCCTCCAGCACGTCACTAGAGCAGACAGGAGAAGAAACAAAAAATCATGCTTTGTGAGAAAGAAAGAAACATGCCAGACCAATGCAAGAAGCAGAGTGGAGCAGAAAGAGAAGGGAAGAGAAAGGGAATGTTGCAGAATAGAGTTTGGGCAGGAAAGACAACAGAAGAGGAAAAAAATCCAAGATAAATTTTATGCTCAAGAAAGCAGTTACTCCTTGATTGCTGCTGTCTCAAAAAAACATGCTGAAGACAGTCATCTCAGTTTTCCTAGTCAAATGATGGAAAAGTAGAAGAAAAAAGAAAAAAGGAAAAAAGTATGCTTTCTAACTCAACATTCTCAGTCCCAAGAAGACCCCAACAGTTTTCCACACAGTAACTAAGCTGCTTCATCTGTTCAGAAGAATTGCAAAAATTTCATTAGAACTGCCCCATTTGACAAGTTTGAGATTCTTTATTCAGCATCTTTTATCTTTCTACCCTTTGTACAGAGACTAATGGTAGTGCTCTCCCTTATACTGGGGCTGTTAAAGTTTGGAAAATGGAAATACTATTTTTATGGAGGCTCCAGTCCACTACAAAGTTTGAAATAGCCTTTGGTTTTGATGAAGTTGCTATGTGTTCTAATTAATGGCAAATAAGTGAATAATTATTGATACTGAAATCAAGTTATAAGAGCTCCAGTTTCATAATTCAAGATATTTTTCTCATTGAACACACTTATCTACAGCAAGCCTTCTGCTGTCTTTCCATTTCCATTGCTAGTTAAAAGTGAATTTCAATTTCATTAAGAAAACAGCTTTTTCCCCCCAAGACAAACATCATCCTGATTTGCCTCATCTGAAGCAGTAAGAACAATTTTTGAAAGGCATTCTTGAAAATTCTCAAAAGCAGTGCAGTGCAAAAGGCCATCCGTGTAATTCACTTCGAGAGGTGAGAAAGAGCTCTCAGTTGTACTAACCCTAAGCAGAAAGCAATGGGAATAGAGTATTTGCTGCAGCTGCCCTGGAAAGGAATCAGCAAAGTAGATACCTTTGTGATACTGATAATAATGAGGAAGAGATTACACTGTAGATGGCTACTATGATCATCTCAATCAAGTCTATTCTGTGCTAAACTGGGATTTCATTAGCTACATTCTTTGAGACTTTATTTTTAACTAATAAGTGAAAATTCTGCTCATTACCTAGAATTGATTGCTAATTACCTAACCTAGTGCTACACTCCAACGAGTCACAGAACTTCAGCATTGGTGATAAACATTAGTTCTCTATTTATATGGTGATAATATTCACATTTATATGGATTATAGCAAGGACAAATTAGAGTGGCTCTGTTGCCTTAAGGGAGTATGTAGAACCCAAGACTGATTCATAGCATTTTAAGAACATATAAGAACAAAAGTTGACACTCATGTTTTGAGAATATCGGTCCATCTAGCTTTGTGTTTAAACAGTCACTGCAATTCACGCCACAGGAATACAAGTGTTTTCTGAGTAAGTCAATCTTATTACAGAAGTGATGAAACTTACCCAGGGCATGGCAGTGAAAAAGGGATAGCTGTGCATTTCCTGAGTACTTTAAGCACTGAGGAACTGCTGTCATTGATCTGAGCTTTTACAGAGGATTAACGAATCTCTCTTTCCCTTTGGTGAAAACACTTCTCCCTTCTAAGCAAGTCAAACATTTGTTTCTCTTCTCTCTCTCTCTACCTTCTTTGGAAATCATTCCAATTTTGTTTCATTACATCTGGAAGATACTCTTTTATTGGCATTTCACTGTAGGTTTTTTTTTTTTTAATCTGTATAGGAAAATATTTAAGTACAATGCTTCATTCTAACAATCTAGCTGCAATGTCTAAAACCTATTAAAATTGCTAAACCACACAGCTTTATTGATGCTATGTGGCAAAAAACCCAACACGAATCAAACAAAACCAGTCACTATTAGTTTTGCTAATGAGAAATTAGGGTGTTACAACTACATCAGAAATGTGATTATTCCTTCTAAAGATTATCTTTTCACACAAAGTAAAATACAAAGCTTGGCCTTGTCAAATTATCTATACCTTTAAAAAAAAAAAGAAAAAGAAAAAGAGAGAAAGAAAGAAAAACTGAAGGGGATTATTTGTCCACTTATAATCACCTAACACTATCCTGAGGTAGCCCACAGTTTCCAAATGGACATCAAAGCAAATGGGCTAACAAAACTTTAACCAGTCCTTCAAAGGGAACTAGGGCTTGATTCATAAATGGGACTTAACATCTATGCTTAACATTTTTCTGCTTTGATTTCTTGCAGAATTCACCACTTCAGAAACTACCTGAGGTTCCTCGAACATTCACTAGCAAAGCAATGTGTGCCAAACTCCTCCAGTTCCCACTGATGCATCCTAACCACAGTATGAAGGAATTATGTTCACATATAAATATGTGCTTCACCTGCAGCCATAGGTATTTATGTAATTTAGGAGCAGTGGAACAAGCTCCAAAGTGAGAAACCAATACATGTACTCTTTCCTTGTCTTACTGGTGTGAAAATACCATTTTTAATGGGAAACTGGATTCAGCTGCCTGTTCTGCAAAAGGATCAAAGCAAAGCAACGCCTTTCTTCCAAAGCATCTTAAATATGCATTTGATCTTTTTTTCTTAAGGATGTATATTCCAACACTTTCAAAAAGCTGATAAGGAACTACTCAAATTTGTATGCGTGTCTGTCTGCATATAAAGACTGTACTGGTAGATACACAAAACATGTAAGTGACAGTTTTCCAGAAATTAAACAGAGTAAAATGCCCTCCCCTCCCCATGCAGAGAAATTTACTTTCCAGAAGGCCTCTCACTGTACAGCAGTATCTGATTGTATCCCCCTCAACGGCCTAGGATTCAGCTCTACAGGTACTTCCAGCACAACACTGCCTAGCTATGATTTAGAAGTGGAAAACAATTGCTCTACCAGACATTACACTCCATGGAAGGAGAATAAAGAAAGGCTGCCAGAGACCTGCAGTTGGAACAGTGTTTGTAAAGTGACTCTAAATATTTCATTCCTCTCCATTTCTTTCGTCTTTCTTCCTGAGAAATTTCCACTATGCAGCCCAAGTAGTCTAATCATTACCTGGGGCTATATCTATGTACTGGGCCTAATTAGTTGAAAATATAGCACTGAATTCTTCCCAAGCCTGCAACTAAGACACCACATTAATCTTAGTCAATAACTTCATTCTGCTTGTTTTTCATCCTGGAATAAAGATAAAGTGATGGATGGGTAGTCCTAGAGTCTAATCCTCTTTAATCCCACAGACTCTAGTCGAAGGAAATGAGGAGGCACACTTCTCCTTGCTGTCCTGCCATGACTCACCTCTGACTTGGAGCAATCAGCTCCAAGAGAGCACTGATTAGCATCTATGCTCTTTGGTCCTCATCAGTTCTTGCTACCAGAAGTTAGTAACCAATTACATGGATAGCTAACCACTAGCAGCTGAAAAGAAACTATCAGCTCTTCTTACAGAGATTTATAAAAGTCATTTACAAACCATGGCCACAAAACAGTGATGCAAAACCTCAGGGACTCCATATCTTCATGATGTTCAGTCATTCGCAACTATGAAGTATAAGCTAAAACTCACCCCTGATGGTGGACAATGGGCATAAGCTTTAGCAGGGCTGAGTTTGAAATGGGGCTTGAAATAATTGACCTCTTACTGGCTTCTTTATTAAGATAGAATACTTCCACAAAGATATAAGCAGGGACTTCTACGACATTGCAGACTCATCTCACTTTTGTGCCACTTGAGGTCAGAGCCCTGTTGTTTGCTTGCTAGACTTTTTAATTAGTCATGGCTTTTGGAAAGCCTAAATCACCCTGGTGATGAGGAAGAACCAGTAGAGTGAGGAAAGAAGGCTCACCACCTTTACCTGCATGTGTTCTAGCTCCTATCCCTCTCCTTTCCCACCCTGGTGCACCCATGTAAGGGGATGCAAAGAGGAGCTCTGCCTACTTCAGACTGAGTTACAGTACTGCTGCAGTCCCAATGAATCACAGCTATTCTGAGGACTTTGATGAGCTCGGTGTTTAAGTGCTGCAGACCCAGGTGACAAAATACTCAATTCTGAATGCAAATCATGTACAGAAGTTAACTAGCGAGGGCACCAGCTGCAAAATTTGGCCACTGGTGAGTACAGCAACTTGGATCAGTTTGACCCTGCTCTCTCATTCACCCTTTATTAATTTTGTGGAGAAATTAAAAATAATACCATTCAGCCTTTGCACTGCAGTGTAGTAAAACTGACTTGCAGTTGTTTTCTAATTATTTCCACCTCCATATTACAGCAATGACAGCCTACTGCATTAAAAAAAAAAAAGACAGAAGGACTTACAGAGTTGTCTTTCACCAGAAGAGCACAGCACTGGATTCCTGCCAACAGCATTTTATGGGGATTCCAGGCAACAGAATCAGCCCTGCAAAATTTACAAATGGAGAAAGGGAGCCTGGAAATTGCATGTATAATCATGGGTACTAGAGAATCAAAAATGGCCAAACACAATCCAAGCAGACAAATCAGATTTCCCATTTCACCCCTCTAGTTTCAGAAATCTCTCCAGTTAATAACATGTATTTTTTGAAAATGCAGGTCTCATGAAAGCCAACAGGCCCCACAACTTCCATTTCAGTCCCTGGTGTGCCCATGAACTGAACTGACTTACCTGTGGATGCCATGGAGAAGTCTGCAATGCTTCCTCGATATCAAAGCCGACCCACCCCAAGAAGCCTGTTGGAAAATTTATAGAGCCAAGACAATATTATTTCTAAAAAGTTCTTTTGATAATGCTTCAACTAATAATTTCTCAAGATGTTTTATCTCATTTAAAATTTAAGTTTACTACATAGTCAGTGGGCTAAATTTTGCCTTTAGTATCATCTACCAAAATAAAGACCTGTGGTTGTGCCTAAATAAATACCTAAAAAAGCCTGGAGTTGTGCCTAAAATAGAGGAGCTGATTGTTTGTGCTACTATGTCAGCCACAAACTACACTGTTCCTTCTGTGTAAGCAAGGACATGAACTGAAGTGTCCTTGCACAACCAGATCCATTCCTAATACTGAATGAGAGGTGCTTCCTTTCCCCCCAGCCTAAACCTAAGCAGTGAGAGCAGAAAGCCCCATTTTGCAGACCTTCTTCCTGCTAGCCTTTCCCTTTGAGACATTCACAAGGGAAACAGTAGAGAATGATAATCTGTGCCAATTGCAAAGTCCACGCTCAGATTTTCCACTGAGTTTGGATATGAAAAGTGAAGTCCAAGTAGGCAAGTACTTCTTGCAAAGTAGGCAAGAGCAGCATTTCTGTTACCAGCAATCCAACTGACATTAAAATGGAGTAAGACTCACCACATCTCCCTTAGGTCATCTAAGAACCAAGTGTGTGGTCTAAGAGTCATTTAGGCCTTCTGTGTAGTGAGATCTTCACTGAAATTCGTTATTGATTGTTATCTTACCTATTCTGGATACCTGTCTTTGGGTGACACCTTTTGCAGGTGTCTCTCTCCATGGACTATAGAAGGAACCCAGACAACAAGCTTTTATTACAAGTTTAATTTCTAGGCAACTGGAGTCAGGGAAGGTGATTGTCATCCATGAATTCTGCAAGGATCAGATTTCACCCACCAGGTGCTGTGAATCTCCAGTTCTCAAACAACAATATTTGTCCACAGGGGAGGGGTGGGGAGAACACACAATAAACAGTAGACATGTCATACAGTGCATTTGAGAAATTATTAAATATGAAAAAAAAAGGATTTTCAATGTTCATGCAGGCAGAACCTACTTAAGCAAATTCCCTGTGAAGTAAGCAAGGCTCCTCAGAGACACACAGGAGGCATCAGTCCACAAAACATCTGGACTCAGCTTATCCAAAAAAAGACTCATACATTTTGGGCTAATGAAGGAAAAAAAAAAAATTACTGATGTGAAGATTCCTGACCTAAGCATGGAGAATACATGCTTGTTTGGCTTTTGTTCTTTTTTCCCTTGAAAGAAACAGATGTAAACAGATGTGATAGCTAATCTAAGAATTTAGCATCAGTATTTGCTTCATAGGCCACACATTAGGAATAAGATCTGCTATCTCTAGGAGACAGGAATGGTAAAGGCTCACAAGGGAAATGAAAAGTTAGTAACTTGCCTTAACACATGTCGTTCTCATTAACGCAGTATATTAATGCACCACATCACCTTTTATGTTGTCATGCTCACAGCATCCTTGCTGAGTAAAGGGCTGCTGCTCAATCTACAGGTAAGACCTAAGGTAGGAAATCATTTGCCTCAAACTTCACAGTAATCCTGTGGGAGAACCATGACTTGTAACTGGGTTTCTCCAGCTAGCCCAGATTTGCCATGTTATGGGAAGACAATCAAACTGAACTTCCTATTCATAGACAAATTTTACTCTTCTAATTCTATGATTCAATAAAGTTAAAACAGTTACTAAGTTATTCCTCAATTTTCATCATTCATAAGCAACCTATTGAAATATAATAAATCTTCACAAAATTTGCACCCAAAGGTATCTATATTTGAAAAAGATGACATTTTCACACTGTCTCTGAAAAACAGGATTAGAAAGGCTGTCAAGAGGTCATCTCAACAGTCTGCTACCCCCCAAAGGCAGGATCAGCCATACCTATCTCATTTCTGTCAAACACTTGTCTTTTCTAGAGATTATTAATCAATGAACACATCCTGCTTGTGATTAGCGTCAAAGTGAAAAATAAGGTGCAGAGAGACATCAGCAATTGCTGCCTCCACAGCACTATTGGCACTACTTTCTGCCTTTGTTTCAAAAATTACTGCTGGAGATCTGGAAGAGAGCGATGATAGTACTGGAGGTCCAGGCATCTCCACCACCAATCTCTCTTTGAGCCACAGTACTACAAGATGAATTTGTGCTTCATGCTTCTTTACCCATTTCAAAAGACCAAGTGCTTAGGAATCCAGGGATGGCAAAAAACCAAACAAACAAAAAAAAAAAAACCAAACACACAAAACAAATGAGAAGGCACCTATGAAAACTGAGAATCACTGGCTTTGGTTTTAAAGACCTCTAATGATGGAGGCTGCACAACTTAACCACTTAAATTGTGTTTAACGGTAACAACTCTACTGATTTAAAGTCTCAGTCCTAAACAGTGTTACCTCTTGTCATACCTGCAGTGGCCAGGGGACAGATTATTCCTTCTCTTTTTGCAATAGCTTTTGAAGCATCTGTAGACTATTACATATTGTCTCTGTTTTTTCTAGTTTAAATAACATCAGCGCTTTCAATCTTTCCTCATTGGTCATAATTTCTAGATATGGTTCCATTTATCCTCACTGCTCTACCATTTTCTAATCTATTTCCTGTAGGTCCTGAACCTTCTTGAAATGCAGCTTTTTATTTGGACAAAATCTAGATAAAGCAGATAGAGCACCAAGAAGAAAGAGGGAATTATTTTATGTATCTTCTTTATTCAATTCTGAAAGACATTTAACCCTACTTGAAAATGCTTACAATTGCTGATTTGTGATGTACTGCAAACCCCAGATCTTTTTCCAAAGATCTGCTGTCTAGCCAACAATACCCAGCCTGTGTTTGTGCAAGTTATTACAGCTTAAACTTACAGCTCTATCTTTATTGAACTATAGTCTAGTTTTTCCACTTTTTTCTCCAAACTGTCAAGATCTTTTCGATTTCTAATCCTGTCCTCCCCCTGCCTCTTGCAGCAGTTTTACATCATTTTCCTATTTTGTCAGCATATTCTTTTTCATCCAAGTTATTAATGAAAATACCAGATAACCTCTAACCTAGGGTGGACCTTTGTGGAATCCTGCTCAAAATTTTCTCCCCTTTCAGCAGTGAACCACTGGAAACTGCTCTCTGGGTATGATTTTGCCAGGTTTTCACTCACTACCACAGCTGCAGCTTGGCAAGTTTCTCTGGCTTTCTGATGAGATATTGCAAAGACGCAATAAAGTTAACTGCTTCTCCTCCATCCATGAGACTACAGAGGAGGGCAGATTAATCAAACTAGGTTGACAATTTTGTTTACAAGTCCAGCTGAGAGCAATGCAGGGTAGCTCAAAACAAAGATTATCACCTGCGTCCCATGCAATGTAATTGGTAAGTAGGTATGAGAAAGTTACTGTGTTTCATATGCAACAAACCACTTAGAGCTGAACGATGGGATTCACATTGTTCACAGTGTGATTAAACTAACTACCTAAGCACAGGCTAATAGGTCAGATCTGATTTTCTGTACTGGTCTAGCCATAGGGAAAAAAGTCATAGGACCAGCAGGGAAGAAACTCTGGTACATAGTATTTAAAGCTACATGAACATAGTACATGACATACATAAGTGCTGGAGCTTGAGTCCATATTGATGATGCAAAACAAGTCATTAAGAAAGGCATCATAATGTACAATAGAATGCAATAAGCAACTGGAATGTGTGTATGAATGCTGTAATGTGCACAAAATAAGCCTGGTTATAGTCTCTGCATTTAGGCTGTTGAATGGCTTGACTGCTGAGACAGTTTGGGCTTATTGGTATTATCTTCTTAAAACAACTTTTTCTGTAACTCACTTTTCCTCTTTAGGTTTGTCTCCATGTGAGAGCTTATCTACTACTCCTGACTTCATTGAAATTTATCTTCCTGAAGCCCACTGATTTTATGCTGATGTTCTCCCTTTTGCCCTTTCTAAGAATCATGAGCTTTATCATCTCATATTTAATGAAAAGAGTCTCCCTAAGGCAAACATATCAATCTTCAGGATCAGAAAATATTCTGAAATGAGATACATCAGTGTAAATCTGGAAATAACACCACTGACATTCATATAAGATATTCTTATAAACAGCTCAAGACCATTTTCAGTAGATAATCCTGATTCCCATCAATGATACACGAAAAGTCCCAAATTATACAGAACTTTCCTTGTTTTTTAATCTTTGTTTTAATTGTACTGTACATTTTTTTCCTCCAAAGTTACAGCAGGCCCAAATACCAGTACTCACTTGCTATAACTCGGACTGCATAATGTGTAAATCATTCAAAAAGAAGCCGGGCCTTTCAGAGGAGTGTAGATCCTCAGATTTCAAAAATATGATATTCTTGTCTATAAAGCTAGAAAGGAGGCAGGCTTGCTTAAAAACAAAAACAACAACAAAAAATCCAACTCTTCACTATGTTTCTCATACACTCTTTCTGAATGGCAAATGCCTGGTCCTACTGTACCTTTTCACATATTCTAGTAAACTTATTTCTAATGGTGCTGTGAGTGAAAAAAGGTCATATTATTAATTACAGTCTGCTCATTTTACCGTAGCACATTTGTATATACATGTATGCCTAATGTCTCTTACATGGAAGGCTTTCAGTCTTTTCCCCATACTCTCTTCTCATATAAATACAGCTAGAAACTTTAATCAAAAAATAAAGAAACAGCCATCCACTCAACTTCATAGAGGGTGAAAGGAAAGACTGAAGAAATACCGATAGAACTCCTGAGAACCACTGAGAGGTTCATAACATGAATCACATCTTAACAGAACAATTGGTCTTCCAGACTATAAACCTAATTTATTACTGGACATTTGTCCTTCTACTGGGAATCAATTAACATCTGACAACTACAGTCACTATTCAAACAGAAAATTAACTTTAAGGTATTCACTGACATTTTTACCTTAGTTTAACATGAGGCAAAATTGGAAGAAGTTAATTCTTTACAAAACACTATCAACTGTCTATGAAGTATATAGTTCAGAATACGGCCCAGGCTCATCCCACCTAATTTTAGTTATTCAGCTACAGGGACTATGTCAGGAGACTACTCATTGTCCTCCTACAGACACTGGAGATGGCTCCAGCCATGTCTATTCAATTTACCTAAGATCGAACACAGATTCTGAATACATCCCTCTTTCCACCAACTATATGCAGACACGCAAGAGACTAGCACCTAAAGTGAATGCTACACTTCTGCTGAAAATCTGCTGCGTCATTCTTACCAGCACACAGCCATGAGGAGGCTTTGCAGACACTTTAAATACTAGGGCTAAATTCTGCATTTTTGCCTCCAAGTCAATAAAAAAAAAACCAAAACCCTCTTGACTCACACATACATCAACTTTATTTATTAATGTCTATGAGACATTTATTTGAAACACACACTGCTGCCTACATCATTTTTCCTTAGATACTCAACATTAAACAAACACTTCACAAATTTAGAGCAGGTCTAAAATTCTCCACTAATGTTGCTCCAGATTCTCTCATTGCTCCACGGCTTTTATTCTAGCCATTTTGGATTTGTGGCATTGCAATTATAAAGAAAATGCAATTTTAGAAAATATGAAGAGACCTAGTTTTCGAAAAATACATTTACAGCTAACTCTTTCAGGTAATAAAAAGGCTCAATAATTATTCCAAAAAGGGTTGTGAATGAATTTTAATATCCAAACCTAAAATTATAAAGAAATGAGAAAAGAAAAATTTCTTAACACTTTAGGAAAACATAAGGAGATCTATAGGAAACTCAAGCCTGTAAATATGAAACAGAATAATTTATGAAAGGTTGAGCCAGAAATTTACCTGTATGAATCATACACCACAATTCTAATGTGTCCATACACCACAATTCTAATGTGTCCATTCTCCAACAGAATTGGAAAGAATCCAAAGTTGTATTTGTATATAATCACCCTTGAAGCATTTTTAGGAGGTGGCAAGAAGAAGAAATCAATTCTAAAATAATTTTGAAATATAACCTGACAATGACAAAATAGCTTTGACTGCTTGTCACAACTAAACTATTTACTGTTTTCAGCACATGTAACAGAGACAAATCAGAATGTATTTCTGTTCTCTATGCAAAAAAAAAAAAAACAACCAAAACAAAAAACCAAACCAAAACGTTATTAGACCCCAACTTACTTCTACAAAGAAACATCAACAGTCAAAGAAAAATAGCAATTATAAAAAAGCAATACTAAACAGAACTACACAGTATACAAACTCACATCAACATGAAGCCAGAGGCCATGCTTTTCACAGATATCAGCAATTTTATCCAGAGGATCAAATGCTCCCAGCACTGTTGTGCCTGCTGTAGCACAGACGAGAAATGGTGCTGACCCCTGCAATAGGATTCAAAACAAAAAATTGTCATTTGCACTGTTCATTTCCTCCAGTATATCGGCAGAGCTAAAGTATAAAAAGGTCTAGGAATGTAGGCCAAACACAACAGTCTACATTTTAGTTTCCCAGCAGAAGGTACCGCATTTAAAAGTGCTGACTTGAAAAAATAAAATAAAAAAAAAAACAAACAAGACATGTTCCATTTCTAGGTAACACCATCCCAGGGCGGACTTCGCCAGCTTCAGACTGTTTTGACAGATGCTAGTTTTGTCAAGATCAAAACATACTGGATATTTGACATCTCTCTTTATACACTGATTTTCATTTCTTGGTCTTCCACATTTTACTACCATATTTGCTGCCATTCTGCCAAATAAAATAAAGCTACTAGCTCAGCCAGCAGGCTACCCATGCAGAAAAAGGCTCATCCCTCTAGAGGTTCCACCTGCGTTGTCTCTACAACACCCCTATTCTCTGCCAGGTGAAGGGGAACCTTCAGTTAGGGAATGCAATTTGCCTTCGGCAGCACTTGCAGTACTGCGACTGGGACAGTCATCGCTGTCTGACCCCCATGCCTGATCTACAGCAAAGCGCTACTCTCTTGCTCCTACCCCTGTCTAGAAAACAGGAAGAAGTGTAGATGGTAACTGAATGTTAGGAGAGAGACCACTGGAAATCTCAGACCATTTTAAGGTTAGACAGGTGGGATAAGGAAAACTTGTCAGGTTGCAGTCTCAGACAACCATCATAAGCCATCCATTTTGGTATCAGTGGCTTTGCTCACCGCTTTCCCACTCAACTAATAGCAGGGGCACAATTACAATAGCAGACTAGGTCACAGACTGTGGCAGACGTGCTTGTGTCTACTTAGAAGCAGAAACTGAAACAATGAAAAGAATTGGTGGAGTCTGTAACAATTCCATGAAATCAAGGGTATCAGCCCTAGCAATGACTGCAGTCTCACTTGCTGTTAAATACGTGCTGAAGGAACTCTTCTGAACATTTCAGCATCTGGACCACAGCATGACAATGCAGTTACTGAAGAGGATTAAGTTGTTATTAAATTCTACAGTCTGGGATCCCTGGAGTTCATTTGCAGTGAATTAAATCTCTCAGGTGATGTAACTTCCTCTGCTGATGTAACTCAATGTAGCTACACTGAAATCAGACATCAGCCGAAAAATCAAACTCAACACATGAGTCTTATGTATCTCCACTTCCGCTGAAACCTGATCTTTTTAAAAAAAAACAAAAAACAAACAAAACAAAAAACAAACAACAAAAAAAACCAAAACCAAACAAAAAACA
>JAVJGG010000073.1:40959-103180 GCA_035590195.1 Aviceda cuculoides | reverse complement strand
CCTCTAATCCTCACCCATAAGCACTCCACCTTGTCATCGGAATCGTGTAGCTCTGTACAGTCAAAACATTCCCTAACATAGAGAGCCACCCCACCACCTCTTCTACCTCGCCTATCCCTTCTGAAGAGTTTATAGCCATGCACTGCAGCATTCCAGTCACGGGAGTTGTCCCACCATGTTTCTGTGATAGTGACTAAGTCGTATCTATGCTGCTGCACGATGGCTTCCAGCTCCTCCCGTTTATTGCCCATGCTGCATGCCTTGGCATAGATGCATTTGAGCTGGCCTATCGAACCCACCCCTAACATTGACATGATGCCCCCAGGCCCATCTCTGGTGCACCTAGTTTTATCCCTTACCCCCTTCAAACCTAGTTTAAAGCCCTCTCTATGAGCACTGCCATCTCATGAGCAAGGATTCGTTTACCTCTTTGAGATAGCTGGATACCATCCGTCCCTAGCAAGCCCAGTGCCATGCAAACCTCCCCGTGATCAAAAAACCCAGAATTCCACCAATGGCACCAGCCTCTGAGCCACATATTAACCAGGTGTGTTTTCCTCTTCCTTTCAGTATATTTCCCTGCCACTGTAAGGATTGAGGAAAACACTACCTGTGCTCCCCATCCTTCCACTAATCACCCCAGTGCCCTGAAGCTCCTTTTGATTGCCTTTGGATGTCTCTCTGCAATCTCATCACCGCCAACCTGCACAACCAGCAATTGTTAATAATCAGAGATCCAAACCAGACCAGGGAGTTTCCTGGTAATTTCTTCTACCTGAGCCCCAGGGAGGCAGCAGACTTCCCTGTGGGATGGGTCAGGTCTGCATATTAGGCCCTCTGTCCCCCTCAGAAGGGAGTTGCCTACAACAATTACCTTCATTTTTCTTTTTTTCAGAGGATGTGAGAACGCGTGGGGCTGCCCGACTAAGCCTAGGCACCTCCCTAGGTAGGGCTTCATCTGCACCCTGGTCTTCATTGACTTGGTCCTCAAGTTCCAGAGCCCCATACCTGTTGTGTAGGGGCAACTGGGAAGGTGAGGGAGACCGGGAGGGGATACGCCTGCCTCCCCGAGCAGGGACCTGTATCCATTCCCCTCCATCACTTAGGTCCTCTCCTGCCTGGTGGCAAGAGGGCAGGGGAACCTCCGCTTCTTGCGGAGCCTCCATCTGCTGCCTCTGCCTCAGGGATGGCAGGGTGTGGGTCCACCAATCTATCTCCCTCTCACAGTCCCTGATACTCCTCAACCTCTCCACTGCCTCCTTCAGCTCTGCCACCAGGCTGAGCAGATCCCCCACCCGGTCACACCGCACACAGGAGCTGTCCCCACTGCCCTCCGGCACCAGTGACACACTCAGGCCCTCCCCGCAGCCAGAGACCTGGACAGCTGCATGTTTACATGGGAGCTCTGTCTGCATCGCCCCATTTTTCCTAGCAATGGTTTTCTCCCGAGTGGCAACCGTACCTGGGTCTCCCTCTGGGACGATGCCCCCGCTTGAGCCCTCTCTAGCTCAGAAGAGGGAGAGGAGGGCTGCGCCCTGCCCGCGCGAACTGCCGCACCACGCCCTTTCTGACACGCCATGCCCTGTTTGCCCATCCTGGTCACTGCGCTCCTGGTCACTTGCGCTCCTCAGGGCCAATTAAATCTCCCGCGGTTGCCCCTGGCAACACCCCGCCACGAGAGGCGCCGGTTCTGGACGGGTCCCCCCGCTCTTCCCCAGGGCTCCTGGGCCTCGGGAACCCCCCAGTCTGCCTCAATCTAGCACTTAGCTGCCCACTCACCGTTGCCTCTGCTGGCCTCGCCACTGACTGAATGATATGATAATCTTATGATATAGCTAAAGCCTTTACCACTTTATCCATGTAATTTTATTATGTGCTTTCTCTAAACATCAGCTATTGGACACTGCCAGAGACAGGATACTAAGCTAAACTGACCCTTGGCCTGATCCAACAACTCTGTGCATAGGATGAAGGAGCTCAAGCCCCAAAGCCTTTAGATGTAGTACAATTGGGACTTCCAAGGCTTCCAAGGCTATCACTGCAAAAGGGTCTAAAAACCATGGTGTTATGAAGGTTGTTCACATGAACGCAAATCTTAGAAGCCATTATGAAAGCAAGCAGACTTTAGATAAGACTCAGCACATCTTCAAAAGTTAATATGAATTTTGCAAAATGTTCCAGTCTGGACCAGTCTTCATTTTTCAGAAAATGAAGTTGCTATTTCAGCAAAGAATTTTAGCTAGGTGTCATCACAGAGGTGTTTTGAATGAGTACAGATATATGCAGCCCACTTCTCAGTTTGCCCTGAATAAAGGGCATTAGTGTATGAAGCCTGTGAAGCGAGTGTAAAAGAAGAGACCCCTTCACCTGCTCAAAGGATGTTAGAAATGGGTGTTTATTCAACCAGAATGTGATAAAATGGCTCTGCTGAGAAGGATACTTAAGCCCCAAGTCCACTCTGTACTTTTTAAAAGCTTTTTTTCTGTTAAACAAATATTGAAGGTATATCTTACCGTATTTCCAACATTCATGTCTGTAAGGACCTGCTCTACTGGGGATACCGTTAATCCAGCATAAGAACATTTTATCTTATTCCAGAACAACAGTATGCTGATCCCTGGTTAATCCATGTTCAAGATTAGCCTGGGAATTCAAGATACAGTAACCTTCTTAATCTGAAGATATTTTTAGATGTCAAAACCACTCTGAATAACCTGCAGCGTGCCAAATGTCTACACCACTCAGCAATGGAGTCAGTTTTGACAGTATGCAGCATCTCACAGGACTACACAGTTCTTCTGAGAATCAAGATCATCCAAGCCTTGGATAATCACTGCTCTTCTCAAAAAATATAATTGGCTCTTTTTCACATTATTACTGAAGAGTTAAAATAACGCATACTCCAGCAACTGTGAAGATGTCTAGAATTGTTACTTTTCATACAGGAGGTGAAGCCAGGTGGTTAATTAATTCCACTTTCTTCCAGAGAGTTCACACAAATGCAGTTACTGCAGAACATAATTATGAAAAATGTACAACATTTTAATGTGTGGGTATGAATATATTAAGGGTATTAAGGCCTGTCACGCTTATTTTGATGAGATGGATCATCTCAAAGGGCTCTTTTTCTTTTTGACAAAAAGCTTTCCCCCACCATGATCCACTTTTTAAATAAAGGCATTCAAAGATAGTATCAAGTAGTTTTAAGAAAGCTTAATTCTGTAACATCACACATTCACAAAGCCTTTAGGGCTCATTCATTTAGACTGTTAAAAGAACAGTAACATACATAGGTGGATAATTAGTCCTACATTACATCAAATTACATCAATAATGGTAATAATGATTGTAGTGGCTGTGTGTTGTTCAGTAGAAGTTTGAAGATGTTTTCAACTGCTTAGTGAAGCACTTAAAATACAAGTTGCCTCCATCACTGATTTCTATCCATTAGGTTCAAATGAAAGGTATGAATCACCAGGAATAATCAGATTGCTCCAAATTGAGAAAGCAGTAGACCTGCAAATTCACTATACTAGTAAACAGGCAATCACTAAATCATGTATTTTATTATAAAAAATGGTATGGGAGACTGGGAGAAAGATAAAAGAGGCTTGAGCACCTGTGAGAATATACAAAAAAATCAGAGGGAAAGAGAAGGATAAAGGGAATACCAAAACAAAACAGGCTGCAAGACACATTATTTCCTCGCCTCCACAAGTACTTCTGCACCTCTTTGAAAATTTTGTCAGGTCTTCAGTAGGACAGAAAAGGGACAAGACTTATACTACCCCATAGACTTGGAATATGCTTTCCTTGATGAAAAAAGTAGTCTTTCAGTTATATTTTTTGAAAACATGTAAAAATGTCTTTTTTTTTCCCCCCACTATCATTACTAGAAGCCATTATGCTAAATTACAGCACATCATTTTAGGAAAAAATATACCAGAGAACATTTAGCAGCTCCAGTCACAAGTGTCAACTAATTCAGTTGTTCATCATTACATTTAAAAAAAAAAAAAGAAATATTCAGATAAAAGGTATTATTTGTACCTAGATTATATATGTAATTTGAAATAATAATTTTAAATACTGTGAGTTCAGTTTACACTTGCCACATCTTTTGTAATTTTGTTTGTTTAGACCCATTATTAAATCTGTAGCCATTTGTAGCTAGAAATGAATGCCTTTGAGCACAAGATCAAATTGGAACAGTGCACTTAAGATGTGCTACTGTACTATTTTAACTAGCTAGACATAGTTTTCATTTCCTAATAACGTTTGCAAAGACAAGGTACTTTCCCCCTGTGCTCATTAAAACAGAAGATAAATTTGTATTTTCTTGTTTTTGAAAAGTTTCCTAGAAACATGGTTGCATAAAACAATTACATTATTATGAGATTGTTTTATTGCTCATTTTTGTCTGTTGTAATTTCAACAGGGGACAACATGGTGAGTTAATGTTGTGATCTCTCACTTTATTACTTTCATGATCAAGTTGCACTGGGGAGGAATTTAGTTTCATTGCATCTAAAAAACTGCTCCTATCAGCATGCACATTTCAACTGTTTACACATCCTCTTCTACCCTCAGTTACCTCAAATTTAGCAGACTTCCACCTTTCAGGTCAATGCAATACATTCTTGAGTCCGAATAAAATTTGGATGGGACTCAAATAGCAAAAAGTGATAAAAAGGTGGGCTGACATCTATAACTACAACTGTATTCAGCTCCTATGGAGCCACAAATCATGCCTCAAGAAAGTGGGATATAACTATTTCTCTAGTACTGCTACTGTCTCAAGAGGAATCGCTCTGTGACGGTCCAGCAAGAAAACTACGAAGTAGTAGCATAAAGAGTTTTCATTATCACCATAATTTTAAGTAGCTAAGCATTTTACTTGGAGGAACGAGGAGCCTTTTCATTCCTGAAGGCCAGACAGAGCATGTGAGGACCTTGGGTGGGCCATGCATTAAACATACACCTTTTTGTTAACCAAGAACATGTAAATAGCCCCAGATCACATAAAATTGAGTCACTGAGAAGCCCGTGCTCTCCCCTGCTCTACAGCAAGGCAACTCTTTCAGTCTGCCAAGTGCCAGACTGAAACTTTGGGACTTGGCAACTCAAGGCAAAAATCATTTCATCTGAACACAGTGTTGAAGCCAAGCCCTAAAATGACACAAGTGCCTTGAGCGGCCATATGTTTTGACTCCTTATCAATACTCTCAGTTGATTATAGCCTCATGGCTTCTCCATGCCAACACTGTTTGCCTGATCACATTGAAGATAAACACAGGTTGTTAACTTTCCAAGGTAATTTTTTTTTAAATCATTTGCTTCTCCAGGTACCTCTTCAGTGAAACAACAAACCAACCAACCACAAACCAACTAACCAACCACAAACCAACCAACCAACCACAAAAAAAAACACAACAGGGAAAAAAAAGCAAGCAGCACAAAATGCTAAGTAAAAGAAGGCTCAAAATAAAAACAAATAATAAAACTTCAGATTGTGTGACACAAGCGCTTGTGTACTTATCTTCAGGGTGGGCCATTTATTACATATATTCTCAATATGACATATCTGAACTAAACAAAATTCCAAAAGGTAAGATAACTTGGACTCAGTACAGGTGGTTCTAAAATAAGTATATATGAATATGCACATCTCCTCCCTCATGACCATGAATAAACACTAGAGATCTTAGACAACAGCCACAATATCTAACTATTAGAAGTAGCAGGTTTACAGTAAGTGATTATTGAGTACTAAAGACAACATAGTTTTGTGAATCAAGCAAAGTATTAGACATCAAGAGCATTGCCTTACAAACAATTTACCAATTCAGTTCCATGTTTTATGGTTTTGGTCTTTCTGGTGAAGCAAAGACATCAAAATAAATTTACTCTGAGGGTCAAATAAAATTTATTTTGTCATGAAATTAAATGCTTGTTTGGTTTGGAGTATGAGAGTATACATTTTAGTTAAACCTCACAATGAAATAAAATGTTACTTAATGATAGAAATTCTACATGCTCTACCTCAAAAGCATTAACAGAACATGTTTCAACCTCATTTTTTCTTCCTTAGCTATTTTTAAGATGTAATGTGATGGATTAAGTATGAACCGGCATGTCATTTCATATACACACTTTTCAGAAAGAAAAAACCTAAATATATTTTGCCCAGGAAAAAAAAAATCCCTTTATCTACGACACTTGGATTCAGTTCCAAAATATATGTGCTGTCTTGAACAACTTACGCAATGCCTTCATCCCTCCAGCCTCTTCAAAATAAGCCTCTTTATTTACACTGCAAACTGTTTGGAGCATAAACTTAAGAACTAAAATTATTCTAGTAACTATATACATCCTAGTACAATAAGGTTCTCACTTCCACTGGGGCCTTTATATAGTGGAGTCAGAATTAATAACAACTCTGTACTAATCAAATGATAAACTCTTAAAATCGGAGAGACAGGTGAAATAAAGCCTCCAAAAATCAGGTTCAGAAGAAATGTATGAATATAACTCAATTTCCCACAGGCAGTTTGGACAGATATTCAAAAACTTTAAAACTAGCCACATATTTTCAATTATTTAAAGAAGAACTGTCTGAAGACCAAGCAGTTTTTTCCGCAGTGCTTTATGGTGGGTTTGGTTCTGTACCACAACCAATCTGTATGCAGACATAGGGCAGAGTGGGGGCTGCAAAGAGCCATCTCACAGGTCCACAAGTGCTCAGCTTAGTACAAATTAAATCTGCAGAAAAAGACTTTGACATCCAAAACCTACCTATGGTTCCTGCTAGACTTCCCATGCTGTGGGAAATCAAATGCTGCAGACCTCCACAACACACCACATGCATTCTGCTTCAGGTTTGCCCCACATAAAACCTATTATTATAGCAGCAGTTTCCAGGAGCAGGAACATCTGTGTTTGTTTTCTGAAAGCAAGGAAGCTTCTGCAGGGAAATTTACCATCAAGCTTCTCCATTTAGCTCCAATATTCCACATTATACACAGATGACAAATTTATTGTACCAGTGCCCCATCAGATATGCAAATGATATAATTTTGCAGCCATTGAAAAATAAAGTTCAAAAAGCTTTTTTGTTTTGCTTTTACCTCTTCTGAAGTGAACAGGACTAGTCTTGGCAAACCGGAAAGTCCTTTTTCCTTTATCTCAGGACAAAATTTGTATCTTGCCAAGTTCATAGCATACATATTAGAAACAGAGCCACCTGCAGAAAGAGACATACAAATATCGTATTAGCCACAGTCCTAGCACCTGTCCTGTGTCTGAGTGCTTGACCTATTAGGGAAAAACAAACAAACAAACAGAGTTGTCTTATAGATGCATCCATCTAGCTTATTTCCTCCCCAAAAGCCTATAGACATAAAATGAACTTTGGGTTCTGCAGCATGCATGGAAACAGAGCATGTTTGAATGCTCTTTGGGAATATTTCCTGAAGAATAAGAACTGTGCCCAAACAGTCCTCCCCAACAGAGAATACCCTGCAACAGCTCTTTCCCATTTACACTGAAATAGTGCCATCTCAGCTGCCCGCACGGAGCTCAGCTGTGGCTGCACTGTACGGAGCCTAGGAGATCTCTTGGGCAACCAGGCCTCAGAGTATTATGGGGAGAAAAAAGCCATTAGGAAAAAAAACCACAATGAGTGGGAACTGGAAGATCTGCAAGGTAAGATCTGGACAGGTTTTATTCACTTAAAATAACAAAACCAAAATAATAAGAAAAGCCCTTACATAAAACTAGCACAAAAAAAGTACAATTCATTTATCTTTTAGCAGTATCTCAGTAAGTTTTAATTAAGCAAATCTGCCATAAAAGCAAGGATTCCACTGAAAATACACATCAAATCTGATGTGAGAAAAAAATCCATACCTTTAATATATTTTAAAAAAAAATAATTAGGGGATTTCAGCTTGTTTATTTTTCTACTACTCACACGTAGGCTAGAATTACTGACTTTGTCTTGGTGGAGGGGTTAAATCTATTTACTCACTTAGTTTCTCTTCTCACCCCCAAATTAGATAGAAAAACTTCACATCTAGACTACTAATTTGTTATCTGAATAATCTGTGGAATAAAATCATTATGCTTCATTATTTCAATACAGTGGTCTGGAACGCTGCTTTACAGAACATTTGAAAAACATGGCTTATCAAGAAGCTTAAGAAATATTTGTTTAGTTGGCCTTATCTCAACATTTAATAAAACTATCAAAACTCAAAGGAGTTAAGCTCATGACACTCTCACTAAGATAAACTCTGGCTCCCACAGTTGATATGCAGAATACACAGATCAGTGCCCTCAGGCACCACTGGTTGGTGTCTAGCATGTAAATCAGCTCCCTGTCTGTCAACCAGTTTGACTCAGTCCAGAGAGGCTGTTGGTATTGTTGTTAATAAGGTCAAGAAAGGCATCAGTTACAAACAATTAATTTCCACATAATTATATTTAATGTAGAACTGTTTTCATTCATTTGCTGATCAGATTCACAGAATTATTACTAGAAACATGTAAAATAAGCCTGGGTTAAATAGTTGTGTGTGTGCATCACTGGATTTTTGCATGCATTTTCAAACATTCTACATGAATCCAATATTCACGGAATTACTAGTATTAGTTGGTTTATAATGACTCAGCTTGAAATCTGAACTGTTCCTACCTGGATTAAATATACCATCACCTTCTTCCCAGCCTATGAACTCAATCATTTTCTTGATGACTGCTTCTTCCACCAACAGAAACACAGGGGATACTTCATATGTATATCTGAACAAAAACAAAAGCATCATGATTGGTATTAAGACTAAGCAATTCATCCCACAGAATATTGCTAAAACCAGATGAAGGTTTCTTGCACTTCAATCTATCAGAAGCTGACCACCATCAGCAGCAGAACTCTAAACTAAAACCACTATGGATCTGACCCAGTAGAGCAACTGCTTAGTTCCTGACAGCACCACATTGACACTTCCACTCTCAAAGTAATACATTAGAGTTTGCTTTTAATGTAGGCTTAAATTTCAGCTACAATAATCTATTGCAAACAACAATTACCCCACCTCACAAACTAGAAAAAAAGGCCTCATCGGATTAGCCAACCTTCTGGTGAGCTATTCAGCCAGTCCAGACTGTTTTCTCTCCCAAATTCCTGCGCAATTCCTACCTCATCTGCAACACTGAAAACAGAAATTATAAGGGGGTAGGGTGCAAAAAAATGCTGTTATTCCAAAAAGCATGCTAATTCATCATAAAGAGGACAAAGAAATACACTTACACACTTGGGTTCAATGCTTCTGTAATGAAACGAGCCACTAACGAGTAATAATCTATTCCAGCATACAGCTGGTTGAAAAATCTTGGATGACCTGAAAATACAGATGAAAAGCAAGCAGTGACAGGACATACAGGAAAAGAGAATATATCACAGGCCCTCTCGGTTGAACACTGATCACTGCAAACCACAATTCACTCCATCATTCTCTCAGTATTTTCTAGACTTACTGTCCTTTCCATAAGATTAGACAATCCCTTGAAAGTAAATTTAATAAGCACTTTCAGGTCCAAAAACAAGGTTTGAGAGATATAAATAGTACACAGAATGAACGTGGGTTGTTCGCACGTTTTACAATTCAAAAAAAAAAAAAAAACAAAACAAAAGTCATTGACAACTGAGTATACACCATGGCTTTTAACAGTGATCTTCAGTGATCTTTAGAGGCCACGATGGATGCTCAGCCAAATTTTGTTAAGCAGTAGAATACAGGAACCTGCTGATCCCAGGCAGCCGTGCCTATGCTCCCACCGAAGCCTCAGTATTGGGAGAGAGAGAGAGGAGGTTTAACATCTTGGAAAAAGTTGCTGCAGACTTAAAATGACAAGTTAAGAGAATTTGTTTATCTGCCTCAAAACACCAAGATACAACCAATTACAAGAAAACACTATACTATCACTGACTATAGAAACAAGTCAGTTCAGCAGCAGGATCACCACCTAAATTTCAATGCACAGCATAGTACTTTTACATGCAAAATCAAGTAAACGGTATGGCTCCATTTATATTATATCTAGGGCTTCAATAAATGTTTATACTTAGATTAAAGACTATTTGCACAGCATATTTTTATATACAATATCCTTTCTAAGGTGCCATAGTGTAACAAATGAAAATCTAAAGGCAATTTGCAAAAGTAAGATAAACAGAACACCTTCCAGTAGCTCAGTAATTATATCTGCATATTATTAGTGCACTCCCCCTGTAGATCAGTATTGCTACTTTTCTGTGGTTTTCAAAGGCATGCATTCACTCTCAAAATTATTTTACGGTTCTACTTTGTTGCAACAGTGACTGTACCAAGGAACATGCCCTGGAAATCCACATCTAACTATATCAAATGTCATTCTCACTTTCCAAAACACAGCCTAAGCTATGCCACATCTGAAATAGCGAGCTACTGATCCACAGCAGTTTCCTGAACAGATGTTGTTCATCCCTTTTTGCTAAAATTGAATTATACTACACATGCTGCAGAAAGGCTAGCCGTAGAGAACTAACCCTGCAGAGATGTGGTATACTGTCTCTGAAACATTGCAAGCTCTCTTCTCACAGTGTCTGGAACAGGAATTACTGCCTATCAGCAAATTAACACCCTATAAGACTATTGCTCAAAAAGAACAGTAGTAAATGTGGGGTAATCATCACTAAGAATGCATGAGGACAATGAGGGCGACTCCACTCCTCACCACCCAGACAGGAGGAAATCACACATAAAGGTCCTTCTCCTGCCTGTTTAGCTAGACTGTTATATCATACCTGTCTAGGTGACTTTCATAAGACTTCAAAATGACAGAACCTACCATTAATGTCAATGGCATTACAGGAACTAGTTTTCGATTAGTTTGCCACGATTACACATTTTAGTCAAACCTGTACTGACCAGCATTCAGTCGAACAGGAACACAGCCAAATGTTTGCATAGTTGTATAGGCAGGCAGAAAACAAACATTCACACCCCCAGTTTCCCCGAAAGGTGACAAAACTTTGTAAACGTTCTCTTGTCTTCTTAAGTCAGCATACAACATAACTTCACTAGAAATCACATTCCTACCTGTTTTGACGCTGTACTGTATAACATCCTGACAGAGTTGCAAGAGTTTCTGATGAGATTCTCCAGCATCCCTCATTTCCAGGTCAAGAATCTGCTTCAACTTTTCAGGGGCTCGCCATTCACAAACCTAATGATGGGGAGAGGGGGAGACCCAGCAGTGAACAGGTTAGCCAAGAGGAAGAGGTCATAAAGGTACAAAGGCAAGCACCACATTCAGCACTGGTTTCACAGAACTGCCCATTGCAGGGCAGCATGCCACCACAAAATATCTCTGCTAAACTGGTCTCATGGGATCTTGGTTTTATTGTGTGTTGGGCATTGCTTGACCATAAAAATTAGAGTGGGGAATCCTGGAAGGCAGAAAAGCAAGAAACCTGCAGGTCAGATTCTGTCCTTAGTTAAGGATTTGTAGTCACAGCATTTCCAGATGCTGTTCTGACAAGGGGTGGGAGCAACCAGTGAATGCTCAAAGGCAAGCCCGATTAATTTGTAGCTCCTTTTCCCATACAGCCTCTTAAGAAGTGTTTCTGGGAAAACCATTGCAATCTCATGATGTTGCCCTTCCACACTGTTCCTCCTTCTCCAATACCAGTGCCCCTCAGGAGCAAACAAATAACTCCCCCCGCCCCGAACAAGAAAAATGCTACACCCACTTGTCATGTCAAAGAAAGTGCCCGTTGTACTCTGAGATTAAAAAACTCATTATTTTCTGGAAAACATGAACACTAATTATGTTATTGAAAGATTTTATAATGCGATCTTTCTTAATTTGTAAGGCTGTCTTTTTATTTCAGAGCCAGGCACAGACTATGTAGCCTCAAAATTGCTTCTAAAGTGCAATAAAATACAGCTTAGAAAAAAATTGATTTATTGTTCATTATCTCTTACAAATTCTCAACAACACTCTATGGCTATACCTTTTCTGTTACATCATCAGCTTTCTGGATGACTTCTTCCATTATAATTTTACAGGCCTCTTCCACAAACTTCTCTCCTGCTTTTGAGTCCATTATTGGACCATTTAGGATGACCCCATCCACCAAAACAGCATTCTTCTTCTGGAGCATGTCTTGTTTGCAAATGCCATCTGTAAGATAAATAACTCGCCATTAGAGCAAGGCCTGCACAACTAAATCAAACAAAACAAAACAAAAAAATATTCTTTCATCACTGAAGATTTAGTCAACTTAAGGAAAAAATACACATGGACTTTACACATGCACAAAAATCCTAGCTTTTGTTGAAAGAATCTTTACAGACAGAAAACCCCAATGTGTTACTTCAAACCTAGATTGTTATTATGTAGGTAATAACAGCCTACTGTATGGTATCTACTGCTTTCTGTAGCATACGAAAGCATGCAAGGCACCTTCCAAACACAGAGGAAAATACAGTTCTGGCCTAGAATATGATACAGCTGGATAAAGAGAAATAAAGTGCAAGACAACAGGCATTTTTCTTAGTTGAAAATGTTTCCCTCCATGTTATCCCTCCTGCTCCCTGTTTTTCATGAAGTAATTTTTAGCTTCATTTCCCATATCTTTATGCTGCTCTTTCCCACCAGCCACTCCTATTGCTCTGAGTCTTCTACATCCTTTGCAAAGTGTTTCACTGACCCATGCTCCATGAAGATAAAACCTTTCGAGATTACTGTCAGTATTACATACCCGTACTTCTCTCCTTTCTACCCTCATCCTATTATGTGCCCTCGGTCACTAATTACAGTAATTTGCTGTGCAGGTTATCTTGTTTATTCACTTCAATGATGATCTCTTTCCTCTCCCTCACCTTTATCCACTAGACTACTCTCCTGATGTTTTCCATAAACACATAGCTACTTCCTCCTTTACATTACCACTGAAAGCACATCCAAGATGCTTGTAAGACACGGGCCAATAGCGTCAACTACGTATCTATTTCATGTATTGATTTCATATGGTAAGATCAGGACTCCGATTTTAATCAAGGTGAGGATAAAGGCGAAAGTGAGACATTTGGAGATATCAGGGGAACAGACGTTTGAAACAGTATAGCGCTGAAAGGAGAAGCGGTAACTACCATATCCAAATTATCTAGGTTACAGACAGCATCTGTCCATTGATCTCACCTTAGAATGGCTAAGATCTATGAAGCCAGGCAGCATTGCCTTGAAGGGTCATCTTCATCTACAGTGAGGATGGTGGAAGGGTAAAATATATGAAGGAGAAAGTTCTATACCCCAAACAACCTTATCTTCTGCTTTACTTCTTGCTCCAGTTACAAAGTACAGAAGAAAGACCTTCACAGGTCTAAACAAACAACTGAATTTCCAGAAGACTGCCAGACACTGCAGTCTGACACATTCATCATGCTTATAATAATTACAGTTCTTCATGCACAGGAGGACATAGAACAATGCTGCCTAGAAAGGTGCATGACTTGGAGGTTCATTGATCAAAAGAAATCCTGTTAATTCCATGATCTTTTATTTACTGATGACTCAGAGAAGCTATTCAGTTCACTTTCACTTATCAGGAGAGATATGACAAACAAGATAAAATTCTAACATGAGATGGAACCTCAGGCTTCCTATAACACTGATGACAAAAATGAGACCCCCACCCTCTGCATTTCTGAAATTACTTCTATTTTTAATCCAAAGGAGCAATATACTGTATTTTGCTGAACAGAGTAGCCTTCGGCACATTGTTATAGGAGAGGCATAAATGTTCTTGTGGGAGAGATACAGAACAAGCAGATAAACAGTATTACATCTTCAACAGGCAAAGAGGGAAAATCACAGACGTCAAAAACGTCAGTTCTTATCATGCTTCCCAGCACACCACAGCAGAGGCACTGTACAGAAACTGCAGCTTTGAAAAAGTCTTAGAGGTTTTTCTCTGAAAACACAAGCTAGTAGGTCAACTTTACACGACTTAGAACATCAGGTATTAACAAGGAATTGGAAGGCATCAGGTCTTTGGGCAGACAGAACAGGCACTATTTTTGGATTGAGAATTAGTTATTTGATGCATAAATAGCTATCTTAAGTACTAACCAGAGTTCAACATAAACACAGAAAAGAATCTCAGCCTTGACATCACCTGAAGATGCTATCATCTCTACATATGTCAAAGGTGTTTTCTTTCTATGGAGAAGAGGACAGGATCTAAAAAAACTACATGGGAGATTAATACCTATCACAGAGCACAGATGTCAATACTTCTTTTGGTTACAAGAAGAATAGATGGTGGAGATCACCAACCTCACTAACTCCTTTTTTCTGCTGTGCTCCACCTCTCAGGTCTCTGCTAGAACCAGAGCTGTGCAAAAGCTTTCTGTTGGTAACTCCATCAGCTCTATTTCTGACACTTTTGCACAGAGATGTGATACTAGTACTTCCATGACTTGACAACAATCTCTTACAGGGATTCTGTGAATAGCAAAAGCAGACTTTACATTACTTTTTCTGCCATGTCTTTAGGGGGCTAGGTCATGGGTCTAACAACAGCTCCCTGTTTGAAGCAGGTCTGTTCACCTCTACACACAGTTTTACAGTCTCTACAGGACACTTTGTGGCGCCTGAGGAAGAAGGGATCCTCTGGAAAATGGGTGATAGTCTACCCCTAGTCCCAAGACATCCAACGCTGGGCCTCAGGCACAGTCTATGAAAGAGAAAGGCAAAGCAGAAGGGTCAAAAGAAGGGAGGGAAAAGAGCCTTCATTTCAACAGCAATTTACCTGTGTAAGGCTCCAGCAAAGTGTTCAGGACTTAGCCCACATTATATTTCATTAAATAATACACTTTGCAATTATTTACCACTTTCTCAATTTTTTGGTTATCACTTACCATTTCAATCTGAACTTGCTGAGCTGAATTCTACCATAAGACATACCACAACATACCATAATACTATTACTAGAAATTAATAAGAACAACTATTTCACAATCAGCAGCTAAATCAAGCCTCAAACATACACATTTTCCAAGGTAAAGGTCTTCAGGTTTTGCAAACCACTGCTGGATATATACACTATTCCCATCCCTCATGATTTTACTGCAAATCCCATGATGCTTAATCTTCTACTTACAACTGTGACTTCTGGCATTCTTATGAGAATTCCAAACTCTTCTTTACTGAAAAATAAATGTGTTTCCTCCTGGTTGCAGTAAAAACCTTGAAGTGGAAAACTAAGCAGATGATAAAAGTCTGAATTTCCATAACATTTTTTTCCTTTTATCACATTTTTTAAAAGAGCTATGACCAATTTATTATGTTTTAGATGGGTGAACCTCCAGAAAGATTCAAGGTTCACTTTATGTCACAGTACCCAAGTTAAATAGCATGCTTTTAACACCTTCTCAGAGCTCAGTGACCAAGCTAAGAAACTCACACACTATCTTTATGAGCTGATACTTTGTGTTGTCTCTTTAAAAAAAAAAAACAAACCACAAAACTCTTACCTCAAATGCTCAAAACATTATTTTCCAGGAATTTGGGGCCTTTTACATAGCTGTCTCAAACACACCTGATTGCACTAAGGGAATGTTCCACATGGAGCCTACTTCACAGTCATCTTGTCACATATACATTTTTTGTTTTCTAACATGATAGGCAAATGATCTAGAGACGTGGCTGCAATAAATATATTATTTTCCATTTAAGAATACAGAAACAGACTTCCAGAAAGTATATCAAATGCAATTTCAGCCAAATGGCTCCAGGCTTAAAAAAGAACTGAAACTTTACCAAATGGAAGTGCTTTAAATCAGAGATTAAGGATTGACTGTCCAAGACATCCTTCACCAAAAAAGACAACTAGATCCTGCTCCAGTTGCAAGCAATTGGGCATTTAGCCACTGGCTTCAGCAGTGACAGAATGAAGCCTGTAATTCTCACATTTCATCCTGAATGAAATATTCTATTACAGAAGCTGAAGGATTTCCAACCAGCATTTCATTTTTTATGATCAATATTATTTTCCCAGCAGAAAACATATTAATTGTAGCTGAAATAATGTACAGAAAGACAAACATTTTCTTCAGATGTTTCTATATCTTTATGTAAGCACTACTAAGTATTTTTAAAGCTGCATCTGTGTTTCCATAAACATATAGAAACTTTCACTGCTAAATTCTTGCACTACAAAAAGAAACTGGAGCCATGTACTTGGCACATTCTGACAACATTTGGGAGAGTAGAATAAAATGCCCAGAAAGATTTACTGCTCACAAGGAAAAGGCAGAAACAGAAGGGGGTGGTTGTGAAAGAGTAGCTTGTGCTTGAATGCCAGAGCCAAATCCTGTTCAGTTTACACTGTACTAGTACCACTGACTATTCAAGCAAATGCAAAAGGCTGGCTCTGACCAAAGGGCAATTTCTGCTTTGTAACAAATGCAATAATAATTGCCAGCATTAATCAGAAACAAATCTTAAATTTCTCATTCTGCATGATCTAGTCATGGTTCTTCTTTCAGAAGACCTCAGTATTTTCTTTCAGTGTGTCCAGAAAAAGAAAACAAGTGAACTTTAGCATCAAGACTCCACACCACCATGTTTAATGGATTACTGTGGTGCCATATCATGTATCAAAGTATTAAAACACAAACCTGTCCCATACTATGCAGCAATTTGAGTCCCTTGGCATACATAATCTTTAAAGACACTTTTTGTTTTTTTAATGTCCACTTTCTGTATGTCTATGACTAAAGTAAAGCCACTCCAGTTTTAAGGCAAAACACATTGTTTCTTAGTAAACTGATTTCCCAGGCCTGTTACTGAATAACTGAGATGCAGGTTTCTTAGAATCCAGTATATAAGTTGACTTGGTGTCCTAGCAAAGCCATCCATATGAAAAAACAAAGTAGGCACAAGTACGGTAGGGCTCATGCAATTGCCCCTATACTACGTGTTCCCGTTTTGCAAGTTTATGGACCAGGGCTGTGGACAGGGAACAAGTTGGGTGCTTCCCTTCAGAAGGTCTGCAACAGTCGTGTCCGTCCATGTGTCCGTCCGTCCGTTCCCCCCCCCCGCCCCAGAATCCTCCGACTGTGAAAATGCAAACGTGACCTTTACAGAGCAGGACCGAGGGAAACAAAAGTGCTTGTGTCCAGGCTCAAAGGCCCCTCAATAGACTCTGTGCACACTGCTAGCACTGAAAGGCAACAGTACAACAAATGGGTCCTATTCTCCATCCCACACCTAAATTTACCCTTCTGAAAGGAAAGGTTGGGAGAAGAGAGAGAAATCCAGAGAGGAGCCCCAGCAATGAATATCTGACAGGGAATGCAAGGTCCACACTAGGAGAGAGGTTCTGTTTTCAGAGATGTTTTCAGCGACCTGAGGGGGCACCTGTGTCAGTTCAATGCTCACGACATGTTGTGCTCATTCGCTGCATGCCAAGCACTTGCTATACACAACAGCACTAGGCAGGATATGCTAAAAAAAAAAAAAAAGAAGCTGACAAAAGTTAAGAAACAAGAATCAGAAACTTTTATGTGGCCAGACCTCAGGAATTAATGTTAATATTTAATAACAGCTTCTCAATGCCCTAACCAAGTAACTGCAGGAATGACTCATGCTGTAACATTTCCAATTAGGAAGAAAGGCTGTGGAGAATTGGAATTCACCTTGATGCAAAACTGAGAAACGGCAGATGCCAACTATGAAATGGAAATCCCACTCCCTGACCTCAATGAGATTCTCTCAATTCATGTTCTAATTTTTAACATCTGCCAACAACATAGGAAGCATCTGAGAAACAAAATGGCTTTTATTTTAATTAGAAGTTGCACATTGATAATGAACATTTAATGAACGTTCCTTTTTCTGTGGAAAAATGAATATATTTGCAACACCCAAGTCAATCACAGGCACTGTGCATGGGATTGCAAAGTTAACAACTTCGGGAGGCTGAGTTCAGACAGAAGTGATGAATATATGTGTGACCCACATAGAATATAAAGAATCCCTGAGATTTCTCTGCTTCCCACCGGAAAAAATTGAAGTGAAAATACAATTGGGGTTTTTTTCTAAATGGAAGTCCTGGAGCTTCATTTAAGAGTCCACGACAGCCTCTAATTTCATGCAAGAACTATATTTTTAGTCATAATATAAAAAGTTTTAACTCCAGTCTTTCAAAGATCAACTAAGAAAACAGTAATTTACTAAAACTGAGTTTTCTGGGATTCAATGCAAGTTAAAATGTAAAAATAGATGAAAAGTCTAAATTTCATTTTAGGAAGTTTTACCTCTACATTCAAGTTACGATCAAAACAACTTTTTTCCTTTCACTTTTTTGTTAACGTCATAAACACTTCCATATTTTCTGTTTCCTACAAAGGATTTCCAATTACTGCTCACTAACTTACATCTACAACAATGCTCTGATATATGCCCTTATTTACTAACAGGGAGAAGCTAGTGCATAGTAAATCAGGATGTAACTTTCCAGCCTGCTAGGTCCTCTGAACTAGTTTCTACGTAGGCATCCATAATTTATTAGCATATTACGTATAGCAAAGTAGTTCAATCCACTTTCAAAATGGAACAAGCTGCCTTGCACAAACTATTATAATGTTGCTGGTCAGATCAGCAAAGACCAGTTATACAGATGAGGGACCCAGCGGGACTCTGGACCCATCACTTCAGATCATGCCTGCCCCGATCTCCCTATATGGTTTTGGGAAACCACTCCTGAGCTGCAAGAAGCCAGGCTACTGGGTGACAACACACATTGACAAGTGCGAGCAGAAGATGCTGGCAGTCCTTTTTGAGGGCAGCAGCCTGGATGACGCCTGGTAGAAGTACAGATCTGACCATGCTATTCATGGTAGGACTCACCAATGAGACCATATGATCCCTGCCCCAGCAAAGCAGCTGAAAGAGGCCCAAACAGAATCCTCGCACCACCTACAGTCTCACTGCACCCACGTCTTCCATTTTTCCTCTAAGGAAGGCAGAAGACGGATAACTTATTTGGGGTTTTTTTTGACCATGCCAAAACTTTAATCAGTCATTTGAGATCAGCATCAGCACTGCAACCACATACCAGGTAGATACAGTATTTGTTGCTTACTCTTTCCCCTTCAGGCAGGTGTAACAGCTTTTTAACATGATATATTGGCCCCAAAGGGGGCTCAATAATCCCTGAACAATGGAGTAGGTCTGTTAGAGAAAAATGAGCGTAAGAAGCTCAATGAGACACAAGCCATCTTGCAGTGTAACTAGCAGCGGGACACCAAGCTGCTTGTGAGACAACCTTTCTTGTTGAAACCCTGACATTTGCCAATGGATAAGATCATATTTATGAGGCTTTTCAGCTTACATAAGGCGAGACGTGACAAAGGGCAGAGACATCCAAGCTTTAGTGCCAAAAGCTCTTCCAAATTATCTGGATTTAACCAGCTACTTTGTAGAGTTATTGCCACTTTGCTGACAAAAGACCTTGGTCACCAAGAACCACTTTCCTGATATTTATAGCACTGAAAAACCTCTGGTCTAGTGACAACTTCTTTAAAGACACCTCTATTTGCTGACACTTGACAAATTTTTCATTAAAAAAAAAAAATTCAAGATCACATATACTCAAGAAACAGTAGTAGAGATGGACATACATACATTTTAACCTGGTCAAAGCCACCTTTTACTACCCTTAGACTAGCCCTGACAATAATCATCAACAAAAACAACCTCCACTGACATGCCACAAAGCAACAACCATTTGTATCTAAATTTATTATTCCCTCATTGCACATGTATAAACCCCACTAATGTTAAAGTAAGATAACTTGTGTGCACAGGTGGGAGAACAAAAAAGGGGGTAAATGGCCCCAATTTAGCCAGGTCCTGCTGAGTATCCTTGAGTGATCAATGCTTTACAAACAACCACCTCCAACAACCTCTGCAGTTTGTGTCATTGTGACAGGAGAAAAAGCAAAAAAGTCCATAAGAAATTTAACATATGATTTTTGCGAAGCCTGAAGAGGTATTTTTTGTAAATATTTGGGATGAGCATTAGGACTGACTATTGCAAATCTGATGGGGGTGGGGGGGAAGGAGAGTCAGAGAAATACAAAGACATGTATTCATGTATTTCAATGCGTCCATGTTTTCTGTCTTGAACATGCAATAAATGCTTATGGAAATACAAATGGTCTTTAAAGCAGCAGGCTGCTTAAAATAATCAAGGGCAGGGAAATTAAGGCACATGAAATCTAAACTCTTTAACAGGCAATAATAGCTGAATCAGTATGCAACAAGATCTCCCAATGCATTAAAAAGTGACAATTCTTGGTTGTATAAGTGACAGCTTAAAAGATGCCTTAATCAAGAAAGAAAAATTATTTATTGAACTTCTCAAATGTCAAATTAGGCTCCTTCGCTAAACGTTCATTAACTGCCAAGAAAATTCTTATTCATTTTAAAGCACAATTAATCCACTCACACAGAATGGCTTTATTTGATGCAAACTTCATTTCTTGCAAACTTATGTTTCCCTTCCTTTGATGAAGTGATATTAGCAAAGATCCTAGTATCTTTTTTATCAGATCAGATTTTAAGACACAGGAGAGATCCTATCCCTCTGCTCTGACCAAAATACTAAACAGTGTCACATTACCAGTGCCTGAAAGTCACCCTAACTTCCAGTATGTTTTACCATGCTTCACATTACACCTGTTTGAGATGGCAACACAGCAACATCTTACATGAAATAAATGTTTACTGACTCATCTCCCCAGTCTGCTGGCAGACAAAAACCACATAACACCCCAAACATACCATATACACACCAAGCAGCCAGCAATTCAGAAGTTAAAAAGCAGCATATTGCATAAATGCTGCCTGCTCCCTTACTCTTGTGGTTTCCAGCTCTGACTCCGTTTGTTGTACTTGATGAGCTAGTAACTTGCTTGAGACTCTGCTTAACAGACTCAGCCTTTATCTCCTACAAGGGAATATCTCACCTTTTTTCCCCCACCCCCCCTCCAAATACAGAATTCTCCAGGCTTTCTCCATGCCAAAACAACCTTTGAACACGACCCTGATGCCAAAGGACTGAAGGATACAGACAGTCAAGATCCATCTCTGCAGCTAGGAGTAGGGATCTACAGCTTGGCCCCCTCTCATCAATGGGATTTTGCTACCTTTTTTATTAGTGGAAGCATAGCCTAGAAAATCCCCTTCTGCACAGTCATTAAGGCTGCCCTTATGGACAGCAGTGATAATGTCTGAGAGAAATTAGGCTCAATTAGGAACAAGCAAGATGAACCTCATAAGTGCTCACTTTCAGATACATTAAGGGTGCTTAAAAATGAAAAGAACAAATAAAAACCAAACAACAACAACAAAAACACCACGAAAAAAACCCCCAACCAAACCAAACAAAAAACCAATGTCATCCCCCCCATGAGCTCCCACTGCATTCACCGCAACAGCCACTGCAAGGGTCACTCTATACACATCCAAGTCTCCACTCCAACTGTGTCCACTTTGCCAGCTGCTCCAGCTGTGCAAAGCAAACACAATGCTACTGCTGCAGCAGGCAGGTGACTTCAGTCTTTGTCTCCTAGATGTTTTCCCATATAACCTTAAAACCTAAGAGCACAAAAAATCAGTACTGAAAGGAGAACTGCACATACCAGCCCAGAAGCTCTGGTTTTCACTGTAGATTCACGTGTGCTAGGAAAAAAAGCTTTCAGCAGGCAGCAAAGAACTTCCCACCTCAAGAACCAAAAAGCCCCATTTCTCAGCTCAAGATAACAAGAGCAAAATCTTTCCCCAGATCCCAAACCACCTGAATTCACGAATAAAGCAACAATCAACACCCACAGAAAAGGCTACAATGCAGCCCAACTTCCTCCACCATTCCACTCATATTAAGTTTATCCACCAGACAGAACCTGGTAGAAAACACAGAAAATCACCAAAGGTAAAAGGAAGACAGAACAGGGAGAGTAAAAAAATTCCTCATGAGAGATAGAGTAGGCAGAAATTACAGATGCTACTTGTGAATAAGGCAGAGACTGGAAAAATCTGCAGCAACAAGGGTGGGGATCCTATTATCACTAGATACATTCTATCTTACCAACACCAGCCAATGGTTTTGGAAGGAAATTAAGACTTTTGATAGCATACTTCAGGCAATCTTTGAACAAGAACACTACTACCCAGCCAAAGGGAACAGCAGGATCTTGGTCTTAGTGACCACTAGAAGCTTTTCTTTGGTGTCATCTTGGCAGAGGATATTAAGATAAGCTGCGTATGCAGCAAATCACTTTTGCAGCTGCTGTCACTCATACAGTACTGCTACTCACATAGTACAGCTGTTGTTACTCGCACAGTACAGCTTTAAACTACTATGAACACCGGAACATACTTACTGTACACTAGAATTGTCATGTAACTTTACAATGCTCATTCAATTTATATCAAATCAAGCAAAAGGGAGCCATCGTTCTTAAAATACTAATTTTCTGCAGTTTTCTTTCAAATATATTCCTTTGTTTGGACTTTTTCCACCAATAGAGTGCTAATGACTTGGGTCACCCATGAATGCAAGACACTGAAATTCTGGGAGACAAGCTAGGAGACTTTCTCAACCTGGGAGTAAAAACTTTTTTAGTGTCTCATCCACGCTTAGGGTAAAACTAAAATATACTAGGTCCAAGCCTTTTTGACTGTTTTCATGAGAGATTCCCAATTTGGGGTAAGTGGAGAAATTCTTATTAAGAATATTGATCTTGTGGGAGAGGGGACTGCCATCTGCTGTCTTTTACACACTTCTACTATTTTCTGGCTTCACAACCAGTTTCCACTCACAAGACCGTGGAATTCCTAATTTCTTAACCTTGCAAATAATGGTATACCCAAAGCCTAGGCATACCAAAATTTAGTCTCTGCATTTTCTAAGCTTCTCCAGAAGTCTCATTATTGTACTAGACATAGGACTTCCACATTGCCCACTTTCATAAACATACGGTCAAATTTTATTTTTCATTACATAATGATGCAAGGCCTTCCTGCTAATGCAGGTAAACAAGTTAATTTGATAACACATTTATAAAGCAGGATTAACTTCTCCCTTCCCAAGACCTTTTGCTCCAAAGCAAATCACTGTATGACCATGCCTGTTCTACACTGGTGCCTGGGGGGGAAAAAAAAAAAAAAAAAAAAAGCACCACCACTCTTCAGAGATCATTTACTTCAACAAAAAAAACCTGTGCTGCAAGGCTTTTATAGTAATTGTTGCAAACTCTGTACCTTATTAACCGTTCTGGCAGCCTTACTGCTGCACTTGAACAAAAAGAGGTTATAGATAGATGGATACTCGACAGGCAGCCTTTCTGCTCACCTCCACACCTGACCGGGGAAGCTTCCGAACCGGCGGGAGCCCTTCCCGAAGGCAGCCCTACCCCTCCCGCACGCTGGCTGCGAACCCACCCTGCCTCCCTCCTCCACCCCAAGGCCCCTCTCCTCCCCGGGCCCGCCGGCAGCCGCGGCGGGGCGGCTCCGGGACCCTCACAGGCCGGCGGCCGGCCGACGAAGGGGCTGGAAGCCCCGAGCGGGGCCGGGAGCGAGAAGCTCTCCTTCCCCCTGCCTCACCCGAGGGCCTCCGCCCGCCCGAGAGGGCGCCGCCCCGGCGGCCACGAGGGAGAGAGAGAGCCGCAGCCCCGCTGAAGCGCGGAGGGAGGCGGGAAAAGGCGGCTCTGGCCCCGGCAGCGTTTACCCTCCATCTCGCCTTCTCGGTGGGAGCCGGGTGTGGACCGGAGGGGAGGCGAGGCACCTCGCCGGCGTGGGCCTGGCCACTCCCGCGCCGAGCCGTCCATATGCCGCGCCGAGCCCGCAGCCGCCCGGCCGCTGCCTCCGGGCGGCCTATTAATACCCTCGGCGCCGCTGGCCCGCCGCCAGCCGCCTCCTCCGGCGGGGGGGCGGGTGGCAGGGCACGGCCGGCTGCACCGGAGCGGGGAGCAGCTGCCCGGCTGCCCCAAGCGTGAGGTGAGCGGCCGTGTGGAGGCTGCGCTAAAGGGGGAAGGAGTTTTCAGTGCCCAGGAGTTGCCCTTATTCCGAAATCGGGGGTTCGTTGCTGTCGCTGCTTGTGACAAAGCTCGTTTCGGTGCCTCAAAAGGCTGACCCGGTGCCTTAAAACCCTTGCCGGGGGTTGGGGGGGGGGGAGGCGGCAGCGGGTGCAGCCTGGCCGTCCCTGAGGGCAGCCAGCTGCCTGCCAGAGCCCCGCGACCCTCCCTGCCTGCCCTGCCTGCTGCTGCTCGTCAAAGCCCGCCCTGGCACCGTCGGCCGCTAAGGGCTGTTTAAAGGCCTCCGAGTGAGTTGTGGCTGACCTCCTTCTTCCAGGACACCAGCCCCATTCAAGGCGACACAGGCCTTAATTCTCATCCCTTTATTTCCTTGAGTTGTTACCCCTTTTAAAAATAAAAAAATGCAATCGAGCTTTCATTGTGACAAAAGGTGTTAGTGCTGTTGTCACAGGAAGGTCTGAAATCATCCAAAAATTAGCTACCAATGCCCCCAAAAGCTTGTGTCTTCCATTGAAATTCAGGCCTGATTGAGGTTTGGCAAAGGTTTTTGGAAGCTGGTGAAATATTCAGGCATGAATTAAACATTTATTCACATCTAGTATCCTGATTTTCCTTGTTTGTGAGGAAAGAAGCGTGTAGCCCTTTTCTAGCTTCAACTGCAGACTCTACGAAGTCATTAATAACTTCTACATCTTGCAAAAGGTAATTTTGTAGCCCAATAGATATCCTACACTGCAAGAGATAAGTATTTGAACCTCAGTGTGATAGATGAAAATGGTAGATATCACTAAATTAAAAGTTTGTAGTTGCCTGGGAACAAGCGATCATGGCCTGATTGCATTCATCATGGGTAAATGAAGGACAGCCCCAATCAAAACTATGTATTTCTGCTGCTACAGAAGAGCTAATTTCCACAAACAGAAAAACAGTAAGGGGAACTGACAAGGCAAAAAACATTTGGTGAGAACACCGAAAGAGGGGCTCTCTTAAAGACTATCAAAGGGCTAAGAGTATGATTTTTGCAATCACAGAAGGCAGTAACTTTCCCATAAAAGCTCAAAGGTGGCAGTTAGAAATAAAATGGAATACAAAGAGTGATTATATAAATTACAGTTGCTATAAATTACAAGTTACAACATCAAAAATTGATAAGGGAAGTTATGGTTGTAAGAGCTGAAGACAAATGAGGCATTTTAAGTGTGTTAGGAATAAAAGAAAACCCAGTGGTGATACTGGCCCATCAGTAAGTGTAGTTCATAAGTGGTTTTGTGCTGATGTGAAAAATGTAAATATGTTCAATAAGTACTTCTGTGCAACAAAAGAAACAAGTAGATGGATCTCAAGGGGATTATGAAGAACTGCACCAGCCTGCTAGTAATTAAGAAAGATAGGAATCATGACCATTCTCCTATAAACAAACTTAGATAACGTTTACTCCTGGTTCCAGAATAGGTACTTGGGCTCTTTCACTTGTTTTAGTAAACTTAGGAATACTTGTGAAATTCCAAAGGGGTGCTAATGTTATACCAGCAGTCAAAAAAGGGCAATTGCAATAACAGGAAAGTACGGGCCAACTTCAGAACCCCAAACAATAATGGGAATATCAGATTTAATTTAAAAAGACTTAAATGAATAGAAATAATTCCAGTCTTTTTTATGAAGACCAGGTCTAATCAAACTTCTCTAAATTAATTCTTTGATGAGATTTCTCATTTGGTTAATTGCATATTGATAATTTAGACTTTTAAGACAAGTCTGAAAGAAAACGTAGTACCCTGTGATATCATTAAAGCAGATACTAAATTGACTAAGACTTGCCTAAATGACTGATGACAAAAAGTAACTGACAGGAAGGAACCTTCGTCAAATGGGTGTGTTTCTCTGAAAAGGGGGTCACATCTGAAAACGACACAAAAGGGAGAGAAATGGTAAAGATAATAAGGACCAAGCAACCACGTGAAGTAGTCTGAATTGAGTTGCAAACTGCACCCTGTCAAACAAGATACATTTACTATAACTAAATCCCTGTAACAAGCTTGAAGGATTGTAGGTGCTGTGTAGTGAGAGGGAGATGGCACTCACTGAAGAAGATTTAGGGGTTGTAGTCACCAACTCACCATAAACACTCACTCTGACACTGGTAACAGGAAGGGTTAATCTGCATCAGGGGAGTAGGAAGCAGGGGAGATAGTTTTATCTCTGGATATATCACTGAAGAGACCAATCTTGTATACTGCATTCCTGCCCATGTTTTGAAAAAAAAACGTTGAAAAATTGGAGAGGGGGCAGATTAAGAGCTGAAAATGTGATTTGAGAATTGAAGAAAAATGCTGCTAAGTGAGACTTAAAGAGCTCGATCTGTTTATCATATCAAAAAGATTGACTTGATTACAGCATATAAGTACCTCTATGGAGAAAAAAATACCGAATTCTGAAGGGCTCTTTAATCTAGTGGAGAATGGCATAACAAGAAGTTGTGGTAGAAACTGAAGTCAGACAAATTCAAATGAAGCACACAATTTTTCTTCTTAAGGTGACAATACATCACTGGAACAAGCTAACAAAGGCACCAAGAAATGTTTAATGGTTTTATGTTCCCCAACCAGTACAAGATGTCTTTCTGGAAGACAGGTTTTAGCCAAATGCAGGTTACTGCCCTCAGTGCTCGTAGACGCGTGAGATTTAACGACATAGGATACAGAGGAGATCAGACCATATGACTAAATGGTCCTTTGTGGTCTTACTTCATTGTTTCTTGTTATACTCAGTAAATATAAGAAGGGGTGTCTACTGGTGAGCATCTGCTCAAGATGATATTCTTTGTCAACTGACTGCAATCAGTCTCTGTGAAAAACATGACTACCCTGAGTGTGTAGGATTTTAAATGATCACAGTACATGAGACATTCTTGGCAAGCAGAGTATGAAATATCAGAAGACAATCAACATTAGTCATCTATTTTCATTTGTCAGTGCACTAAGCTGACAAGATTTCAATTCATCTGGGTCACAAAGGAGCTCAGAAGGGCTTAAGGAGAAGCTGAAGGAAAGGGCAGAAGCATGAATCCATTAAAAACCCTGGCCGTCAGACTTGGGTAACATGATAATTAAACTGCAAGCTTTGAAACACTGGCAGACAAACCAGACAACTAATTCTATATGCAATTATTACACTAGTAAATATACATCAGTTTTAAATATTTATGGCTTTCTTGCCCAGCTTGTGCATAAATGAATCAAGTTACCTCACCTGAAGCTATGATCCCCCATAATGAGCTGTGGTATGCAGGGGAGGCTAAAAGGTTTGACACTGACAAGTAATACCTACCTCTCTGAAAGCAGCCAGGACCACACAACTGAATTGTGTTGCGCATGAACTATTGAGAACTACATTTAAACATTAATGAACTAACATTCTTCTTAAATTGTTGTATTTGCCAGGATGTGAACATGCATCTTCTCTCTTCTGCTTACAAAGTCAATATGGCAATATTCGCCTCAGTGCCCTTTCTGTTCTCACCGCCTGTGTCCCTCCCTGAAGTTTGTTACATGAAGACACAACCTTTTCAGCAAGTAAGGAACCTCCTCTAAACTGTGCAGAAAACCAATGGCCATAAACAAATAGTTAAAACAGTAGAATAACAATACATTCCTTAGTGAAGGAAGAAAGAATAAAGTTGGAGAGGGAGAGTTCATTTTGGAGTTAGCATATAAGATTTTTTCAATTCTGCTACCCCAAAATTCAAAACAAGTGTGCTTTCCAAACAAGAAAACAATTTTATCCAAAAAAGACTCAAAGATTCTGCACTACCTAATTTTGGTATGCAAACCCTAACACACCCTGTGAATGGTTCTGACTTTTAGAAATTATTTAGAAAAAATGCCAGGCCCTTTAGATGGTCTTAAAGATGAAAGCTTTCAAAATTACCGTATACTTTTGCAAATCTAAACCGGAAGGTGCAGAAAGTAGGGTCTCAGCCTGTTCTCTGTCTTTTCCCCAGGAGAAGCTGTGGGCTCCATTTTTAGAATTACAAAGGATTCCCAACTCCAAATGTAGTAAACAAAAGCTGCAGGACCCCTGTGCTTGTGAAAATCAGATCCTGGGGCATTAATAATTGAAATGTCATGGTTACCTCTATTGGTATCAACATCACCTATGGAACTCAAACATTAGTAGTCTGGTGCAGGTAACTGAGACAGGGAAGAAAAAGCATTAAGAGGTTGAAGGGCATTCATTACCTTTTTGATGCCTAGAAGAATAATGTTGCTGTGCTACTGGAGGCCAACCAAAGGTGAAGACTGATCATTCTATACAGTAAAGTGAAGAAGTAGTTAGGCTCTCAAGTTGCAGCATCTGATGCCTTCAAAGGAACAATATTACATTAGCTGGCTGGTAAAACACATTGTTTGGAACATCAAGGCTCAAAACAACAAAACATCAGTGGTTGCGGCTCAGACCCTAAAGGCATCAGCAAAGACAACAAAGCCAGCAGAAGGAATACTGAATTTGAGCAGCAAAATATGGCTATGGGACACTTCCTGGAGATTATATTCTGCATATCAGAGGTGATCAAATGTCATTCCGTTGAGACACACATAGGCCACACCTTTTGGACAGGGCATCTTCAGATGTCCAAAGGTCACACATACTATGAAGAGTCTAGGTGGAAGAAAGCACAGGGAGCCATTCACAAACAGCAAAAGCCTCTGCATCTTTAGGAGGCAGGGCAAGGACCTGTCAAATACCAGAACTCACCACTGTCCCTGCTGGTGGTGCCAGAGGCAGGATGAGCAGGAGACAACAGCAGCCTAAAAGAGTCAGAGGCACTGAAAGGACATCCCACCATTCCACTGCACACCTGGGGTGGACATCCAGCTAGCCATAGCTAGACGTGTTGCTAGCCTTATCCCCACTTGCTGTTCACATGGCAACTCACTCAAATTGCTGGCAAGTCTTTCATGGTTTCACAGACTCAGCTTAGATACCCATGTTGTGTATTTAAATCTATTAAATCACATCTATATTTTCTTGGGGGGGGGTAATCTAAATAGGGCTATTTATAATCCTTGAACATGCAACTTTTCAAGACTGACTTTTGTTGATTCAAGTCAATAATGATAATTACAGATCTAGCTGTTATTATTCCCATGTTTAATAAAAGAAGCCTTGCAACACATTATTAAAGGGTAGACTACCTAAGGAGCCTGATCTCAAAATTGTAATACTATTTTTTAATAACTGATATGTCTTGTACATTTCCTTTAATCAATGTTGGCAAACCAGGTCATGTCATACCCCTCCTCTAATGCTGATTTTGGTGGGAGGCGAAAGAATGTAAAACCTTATGGGATGAGGAACCTTGCAGGATTTGGGAATCAGCATACTGTTTCACCCATTATGTTTTAATCAGGTATTTCCTGGGGTAGATACGTGCTCTAGGAATGATCTTCATGATAAAATAATGCTTAACAAATCTCATTACTCAGGTTTATGAAGTTGCTTGCCCCTTCTGTAATTCAGAGGGATTAAATCACTCCTGCAAATTAAAAATAGGATGATCAACCGATTAGAGCAGGGCTTCTGTTTGCTATTTGAATCAGGCAAACAAAAGAGGGAGCAGAAGCAATAAGGAAATAACATTCAAGAGTTGTAACAAATAAATGAGGATATTTCAAATCTCAGACTCTAATTTTATCTCAAGATCTCATTGATTACAAAGAAAAAGACTACACAAGCTTCATTCTTATGGTTTATAACATTACCAAAATCTTTTGATAGCCATATAATTCACATTTGCCTGTTTCATTGTGTTCTAGACAGAGAAGCCTAAGGAAAAATGGCTAATAAAAGCAAAGTGTTTTCATCCTTATTATGTGTCTGCACTTGATGGTTTTTAATAAACAAAAAGATACTAGAAGTGCTCATAGCTTTTTGCCTTTTTTTTTTTTTAAATGCAAGAATCTTAACATTGTATTTCAAGCATAGAAAGAGAAAGGGGATCACAGAGGAGGGATAGAGAAAAATTAGAGAAACACCAGATAGTGCTCTGCTGCAGTCACTACAGCTAGTGTGGGCATGTATGAGCTATCTTTAAACTAGCAAGCTTGCATATTGCTAAAGAAGTAGCAAAAGTAACACAATGCTCAAGGCAAGTTGCAGACTCTTCCTCAAGGCTGGGTATTTGGCACGTTGCCCACACGGAGCTACATGCTGCTGCAGAGCCAGAGTGCTATCATGCACAGGGCTAGAACAGATGATCATATGTCAGATGTTCCTGTCTTGGAAGTTAGGAGATGAAATCCATGTATGAAGATTACAAAAGTTGAAGATGCAATTGGTAAAAAGACACGGTTTCACTGAGCAGTCAACTGCATCAATTAGACTCTCCCACAATGGCTCTCTTCCTAAATCTTTTATAGATGTTTTTGAATCGGGCTTCACTAGATATTCTTGAGACAATAAACTCTGCAGAGCACAACAGTAGAGGTGACGAGTCAGAGAAGGGGCAAAATCTCCACTTTCATTTTTTGTAGTGTCAGGAATCTTAAGAAAACCCTATAGACCTGCTTTTCCACATAAAGTAGCTTGCATGTTTGTTCCCCACCTAAGAAGAAAAATCTCTTGTGATTTTCCAAAAGAATAAAAACTAGGAAATTTTCGGCAGGCTGAGTATATGACATCCTGAAATTCCTTTGTGACAAAAGCTGTAATTGTCACATCAGCAAGCCATAAAATAAAAGGCATGAATATTATTTCTGGAATCAGGATTTATGTCCTTTGTAACTTGCAGTGACCAGAAGGTAACGTGCCCAACAAATGCACTCGAACAGGTCTAACACCCCATCCAATGCAGGGCACTGTGTGGTATCATTTGGAAGCAGATACAGATACCACAGAGCGTAAGTGGAACACATCCACATTGTCTTCCACAGCATGTAACCATGTTAAGTAAGGAGGGCTAATGCATGAGCTTCCTGTCTCTGTAAACTTCAGGAAAAGAATGAAGTTTATACCAATTCAAGACAGATTTTATATGAATTCTTTCCTGTTGCAAAACAAGAGTCACGGACCACATAACATTCAGAAGGATGCAAAGCAGCAGGCAATTTCAGAACCATACTAAGCAATGTTATTTAGCAAAAAAGGAGCCTGTGAGTTCTGCAAATGAAGTGACTCCAGCACTCACTTGCATGGCAAATGTAGAATTCTGTGTACAAACAATGTACACTGAGCATCATGAACCTGCATTCGGGGTCAAAAAAAGCTTCTTTGAGCCATCTTAATGTCTGCTGTGACCTTGTACAATTTCAGTGCAATGAACACTATTTCTTGTATTTGTGCGAAGACCTGTTATGGCCAAAGAAAATGAGGTAAATGAGGTAAAATGAAATTGCTGCATGCAGGGACTGTAGTAGTTGATGTCATGGCTGTGATACAGAGACTAGGCACAGGCAAGAAGCAAACAGATGTCACCATCCCACACTCAGAACAAAGCATTTTTTTAATCATAACATATTTTAAATAATGTAAATACTGCATGTAGATTAGAGAGCCGGTTTCAGTTAGGTGGCTTACTACTTCTCTGTCTTCCAGGAGAAATGAAGCAGCAATAGGGAGAGGAATAACTTCTTCAGGACAGTATTAGCTATATGAAACCAGAAGGCACTTCTGGCCTGTGTCAGCTCTCTCTTACTAGCAAAGGCAGAAATTAAGTATTTCAGTGGCCCTTTTGTCTGTCTGTGCACTGTTGGTTAAAAAGCACAGCTATGCCAAACTTTGTTATTGTGATAACTGGAAGTGGTTTTAATATCTAGGTCCCCATGCAGAAAGTAAAGCAACCAGTTACTTCCAATGGACACACATTCCACTGCAATTGGAGTCCGTCCTGATGCATCTGGTTTTCATGCAGCTTTCACAACACTGAGTTCCATCACTGGCTGCAAAGAGGCAATGTATGTGACAAGCTGGCCTTCAAGCTTAAGACCAAGAAACAGACATGATTAGGAGCTGGACACAGTGCAGTGCATATCAGTAATGTCGGCAATGGTTTGGGTTGTTTGGTTTTGGGTTTTGGGGGGTTTTTTTGGTAGTTATTTGTCCGGCAACTCTTTTCTAGTGAGGAGAAAGGTAAGTTTGTGACAAAGCATCTTTTCTGAGATCAAAGGAGATAGAGAAGAAATATAAGCACCTCTCAGGACAACAGTTATGCTAAGCAGCTCACTCCTCTTAGCACTCTCAGCTCTTGCATAACTTTAGAAGTCCCTTTTGTTAAATTAAAGAAAACAGTTTCCATACAGACAACATAGTGTACAGAAAGTTCAAGTCAACAACAATGTGTTGCTGAAAGTTACCTACTACACTCCTGAAAGAGCAAGGATCTGAATTCCCCTCTCCTGCGTCCAGCATAGTGCCCTGCACACGGAGTACATTTCACATTTTGAGGCTGAGAATGAGCCAATGATTTGAAATTGTTGCACAGCAAAAAGAAGTGGAAGTCCCAGCCCCTACCTTGGAGAAAAGCCTATCCTTGTTGCTGAAACACTGTAACCCCTGTTTCTGCTTCTTAAGGAATTTGGAAGACCACTTTCTCCAAAGAAGACACCTGTGAAAAGCACCCGCTGTTTCTGCTGATAGAGCTGGGGCAAACTAAGACAGGTCTACTTGAGGAAGGCACTGGTAACATAAGATGTGGTACTTAATGAGTATAGCACAAGCTTTATTCTGAAGTAGTGTTTTGAGATGGATACTTACAGACCTTATGCAATATTATCAGTATATCAACAAAAAAAGAAACTAGAGTTACCAGTGTCGAAATGGCAGTGTGTAAACAAATGAGAGAATAGGAGAACTTTGAACAAAAGGGCCTTTTGACTGTTTTTGGCCACATTCTCACTTTGGCAAAGACATTCACAACTGAATAGCTGAACTGGAGCCTGTGCGCTGCTATTTCTTTCACCATCGAACACTTTGGGAGCACCGTTAGATATTACTATTATGTGAACTGGTCTCTTGAAAACAGCAATCCACACAATATTTTTGAGAATTTTTTTTAGGAAGAAAATTAGAGGAAAACTTAGCTGCAAACCAAAAGTTGCAACTTGAGGGAAATGGTTTGAAGTCCTGGATCATTCAGTTAGTAGACTGTTCCATGAGGTGTGCTGGTATGGGGCTGCCCAGGCAGAAAGAAGGATTCATTATTTCCAAGAATATTTTTTTGTTTAATTATTCAGAACTGATTTTCTCCTGAGACACCCTCCATTCAGACTTTTAAGGCATTCTTTGCCAAGACATCTTTTCTCTTGGGGTCTCTTTAGGTTTCACAGATAAAGAAATGCAGACCGTGATTGCTCACTCAACCAGTTGTATTCAAAATAGTAGAGTTGACAACACTGCATAGTCTTCTGTACTTGACAATACAGAAGAACACAAATACAAGACTTACTCTACAGGTGTATCAGAAAGAATGGGGCCAAAAGAGTTACAAAATACCAGGCCTGCCAGCAGTGCAATGAAAAGAAATCAAAATGAACTTCCACCTTGTTTTAGAAAAGATGCCAGTACCATTTCACAAATAAACTGAACTATAAAAAATATATGACAAGTATATAAACCTAAAATGTATAAATATACATACTGTTAAAAATTAAATAAAGAGAAAATGCATCATTTTAACACATTCTTTTAGTACCTACTTACATAAAGCAATACAGAGTGGTATATAACACCTTTAGGTATAAAGGTGCCATTGAACTATATCCTTCACAACCAACTGTGGTCCATTAAAATCAGTTACATTCCCTCCTGAATCATAACCATCTTCAAACATTTAATGTCAGCAGCAATGTAAAACCAAAATATGTAATTTTACATCATCTGTGTTGGATCCTGCATGTAAACAACCCTTTTCTAAAGGTTTGTCCAGACACAGTATTAGTGTCAGTGTAGCAGTTCAGACATAGAAAAACTAACACAACCACTGAAACAGATTCTCTTACTGTTGGTATTTAGAAGTGCTAAATCAGTAGCTCAAATCAGCATATTGCCTTTTAAAATAGAACTACTTATATTGATACAGATAATTCTTCGTAATCGCGTAGCTATTTGATTCCTCTTCAAAGGTCAACTCCTACAGTTTGGAACTTTTCAGTAAGATTTCAGTAATACAGTCCCCTAACATAAATTGACTCTCTGTAGCAAAATTAGGTATCTCAGATTACTTCCAGTTTTTCAAGATGACCCTTTAAGGCCATTTGCTTTTTATTACAGTATTTGGCCATCAAAAGACAACACTGCTACTATTTTTGACCCTTCTTTGTAAATCCATTAATATATTCTTTAATACTAGTCCCTTGTTACTCAGTTCATTTACAGTGGCAGAGTGGCAATAACAGCTTTTATTCCATTCTGGATGCTTTGGTTTCTTTTCAAATGTCAAACAAATTCCTGAGTATTCTTAGCACTAGAATGAAGGTAATAGTTATGCCATTAGTTTTCAAACAGAAACCTCTGTTGATAGCAAATGGGATTTTTTGCTTAACAATTCTAGCCCTGAGTATCTTTTACACTTTCCTGCACCCCTTTTCTCAGAGGCTAGTTTTAAGAACTGGTGTAGTTAGGGAACTTCAGGTATCCCAAAGAGTACTCTCTCTTCTTTTTCCTTTCCAAAGAAAATGAAAGTTTGTTGGAAAAAATACATAAGTGTCTGACCCAGCACAGAATCATTAGAAGAATCTCATATTTTTAATTTTGTTACTCTGAGGCTTTTTTCAGTATTCTAATTCTCATACCAATAAAAGTCAGACAATAATTAGTTTTATAATAAGGCAAGCTATCAAAAAATGGAGAGAGCTAATTAGTATTTCTCCCTTACCAGTCCAGAAAAATCAATTCAATAAAAAGGGTACAGCAAAATGGTAAATAACAGGACTGCATTCAGGGTGTTTCCAGAATCTACTTGGCACTAAAAGGAATATGGAACTTTTGGTATATTAAGGTATTACAAACCCAATCTTTCCCACCTGTTGGGAACTAAGCATGTGACTTTCAAAGGTTTGCAAGTCAGAATGGAGTTCATCTATTTGGAAACTACCTGGTGATTTGTGTGCTGAAATGCCAGTTTCTGCCTAAGGACGGCATAACTACTAGTGGACTCTTTCACAGCCCCCTCTTTGCCGTGTCCTGCTCAAGAATGTTATGTACAACCTCTTGGTGTAAAGCATGGGCTGAAACTTTCAGTCGATTTCTCTTTTACAATGTCTACACACCTGCTTTCTTCTGTTTTGTTTAAAGGCTAGAAGCATATAGCCCTTAGTGGCCTTGAAACCCGATAGGGTAATTTTAAGAGACATTGTCTATGATAAAGAGTCTAAAGTGAACCTAGTTTGACAGCAGTCCCACCTGGAGGGGTTTAATTTATAAAAATACATAGGAAAGGAAGACACATATGGTAGCAACATAGTAAAGCAAACTAACAAGACTCCTGTGCTAGTCTCTAATGAGTCCTTTCTTCACCCTGCAGCAAGATCTAACAGGAAAAAAAAAAACAAACTTAAGAAAAAGTTAGCTTATTTTCAGATTTTTTTTTTTTTTTACAAGATTTGACAAGATCTCTGAAATGGTGGGTGAATGGTCAACATAAATTGGCTCTGAAAGTCCATGTCCAGTCAGTTTCTAGTGTGTCTCACTATCACTATATCCATAATCGATAGTAACAGAGAACCTCATTAGCTGTCTCAGAAGATAGAGCCCAGTGAGAAAACTGAATGGACACAGAGGATAAACAGCTGTCCAAATCATGATGCATCTGCTCAGGCATTGAGGTTTAAGCTGATCGCCAGGTTTGGGGCCAAAAATTTCTTCCCGAGCAGTTTGGCAGGGAAGGCTTGGAAGGTTTTGGTCTCTAGCAATAGCATGAGGGATTGTTTACTTTGTAGGACCTTCTAGACTTCTTTAGGGGACAAATTCTCCTGATACTTTAGAGTCTGAACACACTGGTAATGCCCTAATTTCTTCTGTTCTTTTCCTGCAATGTAGTGTGCTTTTGTGGTTCTGCCTTTTGTATTGTGGACTTCCATGTTATTACAAGTTTTGGGGGAAGTGTTCTGTGGCTCCTGGGATATAACCAAAGTAGCATTTCTATTGACTTATCTGTACTAAACGTTTATCACACGGCTGCCTGCTACTGCAAAGGACTAAATTTGATGGCTAAGGTGCTTCCTTCAAGATCCTTGTTCCATCTAGGTGGCCCTTCCAGTTTATGCATTAGCCAACTTAATGGGCAGCTCCCAGGAAGCGTCCTCCAAATCTACCCTGCCCGGCCAGCGAAAAGGAAACTAGACAGTCTCCAGAGCCATCAACACAACATAAACTCAATAATGCTGTTAAAAATAAACAAAAAAGGCAGAGATTTCTCAGTCTGACTGCAGCTGCTGCTGCTTCCACCATCTCCTTTCTCACCCCAGGGAATCAAACTTCGCACTGCAGATGTTTTCACAATACGTCCTCCTGCTCGGCTGCCTGATATATTAACATCAGACTCAAAACAACACAGGCTTTCCACCTACCTCTTTCTCTAGCTGATTGTAATCCTTGGTCTGCAGATTTTAGTCCTTTCCCTCATGAAATTTGTCATCTTATTTTAGACATTTTTTCACCTCAAGCAACCTGCTGTCATTGCCACATACACAATTCCAGACCTAATAGTAAAGAACAGTGCTGAGGACAAATAGCATAATTAATGTGTTACCTAGATCCTGCCCTGAACTAGTTCAGGAATTACAAGTAGAAATGCTGTCCCCATATGAGTCAAGAAAATGAATTACTATTAACTGTAACAGAGTCAGATTTTTCAGCCATGATGACTAAAGCTCCAAGTAAAGCACTTTATACTGAAAGCTCCCTCAATGGCTACCACCAGAGGACCTGAATCAATTAGCACAGTATTTGGAGGAAAATATGAAGATGAAAGCAGATCCACATTTATACACGTGCTCACACACACCCTCCTTCATCCATTCTCCTTCTCCAATCCATCAATATACCTGACCCACTTTCTAAGTCCCTGTTGTTGCAGATGTTGCTGATGCAAAGCCTGTTTCAGCTTATTGGGAAGATACATTAATCAGAAAAATAATGCAGTGCAGCAGTGTCTTCTTCTGTCAGGAGCAGCTGGAATTATTGCTTACTTGGTCACCCCAAGGCATTCATAATTGGGAGGCAGGAGATGTGTGTGCCAAGATAGGCTGTAAAAGACACGTTTTATGCCAAAAGAAGGTTGGAAATGTCTTTGTAAGTACAGAAAATGGTTTCATTTATACCTTAATGAAGGCAATTTTCTTGGATTTCATTTTCACAGTTTGCATAGAAGCATTTGATCTGGTGTAATAAAGATTCAAGCAACATACATATATGATGGCACAGTACCAAAATCTGGTACTTCTGTCTGCAACAAATTCATAATTCCATGATAAAGGAAAAAACTCTCCACAACTATTCACATTGCTGAGTATTCAGACACGAATCTGAGGATTTAACTTCACAATGAAGTTTAACCAAAAGCATGATTTTCAATTAATTTGAAGTCTTTTAAAATTTAAGTTAATTTAAGCATGAAGTGTGTTAGTTTAAACCCTGCTCACCATGTTTAAAACAAAAACATATTATCTCCCAATGCACCTGATAGGTTGCAATACCAAAGAACGTAGGTTTTCACTAAGATGACAGACTGTGAACGGGAATGGCGGATGCACAAGTACACATTTATTTCTGTCAGGTCTCCTGCAGCAATAGTAACTGCTGCCAGAGGGAGGGTAGCAAACAGCAAAGGTACTATGAGAGCTTAAACCAGTGTAGCTCTTTTCTTAGCAACTGACTTAGCCTTAACTGCAAACACACAGTTCCAGCAAATTCACCAAATGGGTGATAAGTTGTTATCACTTGTCACGTTCCCTTACTCTGCCATAGCCTGAGTAGAGCTATCTCTGATGAAAGGAAATTAGCAGTCTAGCTCCAGATGAAGGATTGTGGGCAAGGTTGCCTTTCTCTACTCCTTCAGCTATAATGCTCACCGCATCCAGCTCAGGTTCACCACCAGGACTGTGCTCTGCAGTTTCCCAGTGGGGCACCCTCCTGTCCTCTCTTCAGGTGCAGGCTGAATTCAGGGACCAATTCGTCAGTCTCTGAACAAGCCTGTCAGGAGCCTCCCCCATGTCAGAAAGAACTAGTCCTTGTTACGTGCTACTTACTACTTATTACCTATGACTAAACTGTACAGGCTCTGTGTATGGATGGAGAGTAGAGGAGGGACCTTTGTTTTCTGGCTGCGGAGGTCCATGTCAAAGCCAAACCCCTTTGCAGGACTGTCCCTACGCATTTGACAACACTTTGGCCATTCCTGTGAACAACTCATCTGGGAATTGAAAGTGTTACAAAACTCTTAAGTATGGCACATTGTAGACCACTGACTCCCAATCTTTTTAGTCTGGCTCTCACGTCAGTGAACCCTTTTGCAGCTGATCATAACCAGTGGCTCTTTGGCAGTACTGCTTGATCGAGGGCTCTGCAGAGCACTGGGCTAGCATCTCTGGACCATCTGCATGTGTGAGTGTGGCCAGCAGTATCCCAGAGGTCTATGTGTTGAGTTTGCTTACATAACACAGAAACATCCTCCGTCACCTCAAATGCCTCTATACAGCGCTCAGAGAAGTCCCTCTGCAAAGATCAAGTAGCAGGATTGCGGCCAAAGACAATCACACACAAAGCTGTATCATAATAAGCTCTTTTTTCATACCTTTTCCTGGATAAATAAAACTTACCTCCAAACGATCAAATATTACTAACCCCTCCCACACATATTTCAAAGATATTATCAACTTCATTGTTTATCAGAAAGCATTTTAACTGGAAATTTCCAGGAAAAAATATGACCTGGAATTCCCAGATGCCTTTATATTTTAACCCAAGTGAGTAAATGATCATTATTCTTCTAAAAGCAGAAAAACAAATTAAGATTAACAGTCACAACACAGAGGAAGAGAACACTGATCCATTTTGACACTTAAGACTTTCAGATCAGAGACCTATGAAAACAGTACTGTCCTGTCAACATATAAAAAAATGAACTGGATGAAAATCACCTAGGAAATGCTAATTAGGCCTATGCTTCTCTGTCCATCACTGACATGCCATGTGTTGAACTTCTGCTTCTTTCCTCTGCAACTGGAAGTGAAAGAGTGAAATTTCTGACATTTGTTGCTGGACTGCACTGACCATTAAACAAATAGATGAGGTTACAGGAGATGTATTTGTTGGGTCATCTTATAATTGAGCTGGAAAACATGTATTTTTAGGAATGAAAAGAGACGCTTGTAGTGAAGCACAGGATTATGTCATGATCAAATTGTACAGGACACAGTACCTCAAGACACAAGCCTGAAAGGACTTGGCTCAGAACAGCAGCATGCAAATGCAGAGTTTCCATGGGAATAAACTATTTTGGTCCAAAAAGAAGTTACTTGGGATTGAAACTGGGGCAATGCTTCTAAGGCAAAGGCACCATGTAGTCATAATTTTTTTTCCCTTGAGGGAGCAAAGGTTTTCTAATCTTACCCCACTTATACATTCATAGTCACAGAATATGAAACCAATTCAAAGCCAATGGAATAAGTGGAGTAAGTATTCACACATTTTCTTCACAAAGTTTCTTTACTATTGCTGGAAATGGCTAGCCATTAACAGCAAAGGTTCTTTTCCTTGCTGGTCAGCCCTGTTGATAATTGTCGTCATTATGACCCTGCCATCACAGTGATCATCATTACAATGTGTAACACTGGAACTTAAAATACCCAAGAAGTACAATCTCAATAACTATATACTGTAACCTACACAAGGGCAGGTACTGACCTGCATTCTGGTCCATGATCATCAATGCCATTTAGGTGTTAGCATGCTCCCAGCCCAGTTCTCACCCACACTGACTCCCACCCTCCCACATCCTACCTGGGCTCAGTTTTGGGGGTGCAACAGGATTGGCAACTCCTTATTAAGCCATTTGGGCTCAGTCATCATGTTTGAAGAGGGAAAGAGAATTTAGCCATGTGAACATGAGCTAAGCTACACTACCTGGCCTAAAGGCAGAGAATGCTCCCTGGCCTGTTTTAGCTAGCATTAGAGACACAGCCACTGCTCATACACAACCTTTACTGTACTGTGCAGCAGAAGCCTGTCTTAAGGCCAAATCACCACACTAATTGCCACCTGGAAAGCCCTCCAGATGGCTTTGTGTTGAACCCATTGGCAGTCAGAGAGGGAAGCCGACCTTGGATGCGTCTTAGGCTTCACAGTACACTTACAGTTGTACTTTTCTACCAGAAGGGCTCTGACCTCACTCTGAGCTCAGTGAGTCTCCTCACTGAGACTGAAGCAATTTCAATAATTGAAACTTGGTCAAGAGGACTTATTTTCAAAAAGTTTTCTGAAAGAGAATAGGTATATATTTAGGTGTGATGGAACTAGAAATTTTTCCAACAGTGGAACTCATCTGGCACTGCTCAGGAAATCTGTAAAACTTTTACTGAAAGAGTTCAAATCATCACAGTTTAGATCACCAAATTACTTTTTTTTTTTTTTCAAGAGAAAGGGAAATGAAAATTAACTGTTGTATTTTGAAGTAATTAGTGATCTCATATGAACTTTTCCCACAATGTTTAATCTAACAAGGACATTTTCAGCTCCAGCTATCTATGCCCAAGTATAGGATGTGAACATTTAGGGGTTTTTTAAACAAAAATAAGACAGTATCTAACTCTCTTGTTTTGATTCCTCTTCAGGAAATGTTCTCCATATTGATATTTTCATAATGTTACAACTGAATCAGGGCTCTGCAAGACATTTTGAATTGGTTTAACATCAGCAGGTAGATGAAATGCTGTGAAGTGGGCAAAGTGTGAGGTTGCATGAGATCTTAAATAGAGGCTAAGTGAAAAGCAAAGGTGCTAAGTTGGATACTTGGAAAAGAAAATGGAAAAAGAAAAAGAACATCAAGAGCAAGATTCCTCAGAAATCCCATTCCCTGCAATATCAGTGACCTGTGCAGATCACAATCAGGTCAGAGTCCCTGTAAAACCAGAGGGCAAAGGATGGGAAAAGTCACAGCGTTCTCCCAGACACTGAGAAGAAGACAGGTCTCAGGAAAGAAGAACATACCACTGCAAAGGCTAAAGGCCAAAGGAAGCAGGCAGAGGGTCAAGTTCAGGTCTCTCTGCCAAGAGAATCTGAAAGAGCAAATTCCAAGTCCCAGAAATATCAGACAAGAATCCCTAAACAGATATACTCGTTCAGAGCACATAAGGACATAGAACCCATTGGGAATGTGCACATAGATGGAGAGGCCAAGACTGTGAATTTCAGAATCAGTTTCCCAGAATTCAGTGTTTAGGGTATCAGTGCTCAGGCATAATGGGAAAGAGACATGGTCATGAATCAAAGAACTTGGATTTAATTTCTAGCAGCTAACTGGAGGAACTCACAGTCTCACCACTACAGCCTCTGTACCTGAAAAAAAGAAATCAAATTTTTTTTTTAAATTCATATGTCACTCAAGTATGTACAAAATCAGTTTGCAGGAGGGAAATAAAAACTATATTCTCTACAGCACAGATAATCAACAGGGGTCGGCACAGGGAACACTAGTAATATTCTCAAATTCTGTGATTTATGCAGCCAAAGTACATGTTTTCTGTGCATTGCACCTTCAGACTCCTTAGCATAGCAAATGTTTGGTATCAGAGTCACTTCTGGCTATTAAGGAAGGTATTCACATAGCCTTCACTGAAGAAAATAGGGTTGGGCTCGGTTTTCTGCAGTCTTTGCAAACTGCTTCTTTCGCAATATTTAAGTCTAAGTGCCTTCAGCAGGTGATAGAGGAGTGGATCTGGTAAGCCTGTGACAGGGAGGGACCTTGGCAAAAGGCTCCTGCTGAAGAAGTTCTGGAAGTCTCTTTTGAATACTGGATATCATTGAGAGGGCCTATCTGTGCTTCATGGTAGCACCACAGCCTTGCCCCTCCACTAACCCACGCACCAGGTGCCACTACTGGCAGATTACAGATCACATTGGTCATGCACATCCTGCATCGCCAGGTTCCACAAAGCAGCAGAAAGGGCAGAGTGTTATGTATTGGGTGGCTAAGACAAAGGACAGGCAGGCGAGGAAAATGAGAAGTGACTCCATGGCAGGAGCCTCTTGGGCAATCGTGAGATTTGGCAGGTCTGTGATTTCCTTAATCTAAAATAAAAAGAACACACCCTTTTAGGAGGAAAAGAGCTTGGGGCCCTTAACTGTAATGACAATCATCCTAACAACAGCCTAAAAATAATCCTAATAACAGTCCACAATAACTGAAAGGTCAAAGAAGGATTGCTGCTACGTTTAGCTAAGGAAATTCACTTATGGTTTTAATTAATGATATCCAACTGCCTTCAACACTGTTCTTTGGGCTCTCTTGAGCATGTCTCAGAAGGTGTTCACTGGGCCTCCCCATCCTAACCTGCAGGGAAGGAATCTGTGATAGTCACCACAGAGCCAAACGTGCAGACACCAACATAATGAGTCAGCCTGAGCCGCCTAAACTTGATTATAACTCTCATGTATTTGCAGCTATGAACACTGTGGGGGCTATTTCTTAGTTTCTCAGGCCATTTACCAAGCAGAAGACATTCACAGTGAAGGAAACAAAGAGGGGAAAACAGGACGAGAGGCTTCCTTGATGGAAAAAGTCTGATCAGATTTCTCTGGTATCAAAAGCATTATACAAACAGATCTTTCCGTATTCATCTTGTCAATAATTTACAATAAAATTAGCATATACTTAAAATCTCCAGCACGCAGATGGACTAGAAAACTTCCATGAAGCATTACATAATCAAGAGGGCAAGTGGTTGTTAGATGCAAGAGATCAGGGATCAAGAGCAGGAGCTGCAGCCAGTACAGACAAAAGGGTTTAATAACCCACTCGCACTGACACTGACTGAAGCTTCAGCTAGCAGCAGAGAGCAGCATGAAGCCACCATTGAATTGAACTTGCTTTTTGATGTTCAGCTAAGAAAGGCGACAGCTGACAGTACTGAAATGGGCTGTGTCACAGTTAAGGGACCAGCTTTATTCTCTCACTGGTGCTATAAATATTCCCGTGGTTTAACTGGTTTCCAGCAGTAAGTGCATAGACATGTCAGGAGAGAGATACTGCCTTTTTTAGCAGGATTTCAAAATTGCAGTCTCGATGACTCGCTTTTACAGAGGCATGTAAGTGCCAATCCAGATTGGAAAATTATGTTTTTAAATGGCCTCCTTTGAAGCCCCACGCTCGTAGGTAGCACATCTTGACAAGCAGAAGAGAATTACAGTATTTACCAACGTGCAAAAATGCACGGTTGCCTAGAAATACGTATACTAACATTCTTGCTTTATAGTGTATAGATAGAAAATGAAAAATATTACCAAGTGCTCAGCTAGCCTTATGCATTGTGAAATGCACTGTGCTCTGTTCTGCTTTCTTGTGCAGAGCAGGCTAACAGCTCCACAGGCAAAGCACAGAGGTGTTCTGTACTGCATGTGACATTCTCACCTACCTTGTACATTTGAACATACATTGTATTGAGCCTCCTACAACTGTCCAAGATTATAGTAAAGGTCCTGTAGATTTCTATAGTGACAAATTAAAAAATAAAACTGTCGTAAGAACTGTATGAAGAAAAAGAAGTCAAATGTGCAACTTTCTGGCCTGCAATGAAGTGGGTTCTGATATCCAAAGCAGTGTGCATGAGCTGGAGCTGTTTGAGGAAGTGCTGCTGGATTTTTCAACAACTTTGCTATATCATCAAAACTTGCATATGAAAGCATCCCATAAAAAGCACGTGTTTCAATGCAATCCAACATGTTTTCAAGCACTGCACTGTTACAATCTGGAGACCTACTAATTAAGCCTTGCAGGTGAAAAAAAAAATCCCCTACAGAAATCATTCACATTTTCTAAACTTCCCTCTAACTATTTTTCTTTGTGTAACTCGTACAGCTGGCACCAAACATACATTACTGTAGTTTCCTTGGCATGAGGTTGCAATGGCAGAAGGCCATGTTGTTCAAGTGATAAAGCTCCTAAGTACCAGATGCACAAAAAGGCTAGACCATCTACATTTCACTTGTCTCTGTATTTACCACCCAACCCTGAAGCTGAGGTACATAAAACTGCTGGCTGCCTTCTTCCCCAGTTGGCATGTAAATCCTTAAGTCCCTCAAGGGACTCAAGTGTAAACGTGAGTGTTCCCCAAGTATCTGAAGTACTTCAAGCCATGCACACAGATACTTAACATCACTTGGCAATTGAGTGCTAAGCCCTGCTGGGTTCCAGCAGTTGGTGTTCCAGTTGATGGGTGATCCAGGTGGTGGTCTATCAGCACACCTAAAGGAAAAGTGTTACTCCTGCCTTTTGAAGCACAGCTAACAGATGAACTACTGCTCCCCTTTTTGTACCACAACCTAGTGGTAAATTCAGCAAATGAAATGGCAGAAAACACACATTCAAAGCCATCTTCCACCTGATGGGATCCAACTGGCCTCTCCAAAAAAATGCTCTTACTACAAGTTTGGCTATTTTATGAGGCAGAAGTCCTTGTCATCTCTCTGGCTGAGTCTGCTTCACTTTGCATGAAAAATTAAAAACTCATTGGGTGAAGGAAAGTAACCTGACTCTGTCACCTAGTGGTCAGGATTCTCCCCAGGGCATCTGCAGTCCCAGGTCAATAGAAGTGACTACGAATTTTGCAGTGAAAAGTAACATGCAATAAACAGTGAAATCAACATTGGTGAAGGGATAGTGTCCCAGGACTTTCCACGGGGAAACACTGAATAAAAAGCATACCCCCAAAATCTTTAATTATTTTACAAAAACCAGAATGAGGGGGTGTAAAAGAAGTAACATCCCTTTTCCTCAGATCAGGGCAGTTTCATCAAGAAAGATGGATTAAATCTCATCCGTCAGAGCAGAACAAAGTGCCCCAGTGTCCTTGTGTGCTGGTCCTAGCCTCTGAGCTGCTGTGCTGCTGCATCATTCTTTAAACACAAAGGACCAACACAAATCCAGGCTTAAGAAAAATGCATACTGCAAGCCAAAGGGTGGCTAAAACATAACATATCTCACACTCTTACAATATACTGATTTGCATTCTAGCACTTGTACCCAGGGGCACTGTGAGCCTCTGAGTTTGGTTAGCTTGCCATGCAGCAACCATTTCACAGGTGAAAAGGACACCTGGAGAGTCACTGTACTGCATTGTTTAGACAACCAGCTTCTGCTTGTTTTCTTTCACAGAGAGAAATCTCTGAGTCATCAGCATCATTACTGCCTCCTTTTTGCTTACCTAGCCTCATTAAAAGGATTAGACTGATCAGCAAGGGGCAGCAATTTAACCGGTGCATACTTTACAAACAAAGCTTTACCAATTTCTTCCATCTCCTCTGATATTTTTACCACATGAAGAAACACTGTGGCCTGATCTTCCCTACGTAGGACTTCTGTTCTTGAAGAGGCAGTATTTATTATTTGCTGTCTCAAATACGAAATGTGTACATGTTTTAATCCTTTCTATCAGCCTAATGTCTCTATCTATAGTAAGTCTAAGATGCTTATCATTCTATTGGCTAAATAACTGACCCGTACATGGCAGAGAACATTAAATGCTCCTTAAATCTCATTACAGCCAGAGGAAGATGAGTCACTGAATGGCAACTAAAATAACCATGGCATTGAAGTTGTTTTCAGCCACTATTGCACAAAGCCTATGGAAAAAGTCAGGAGGAGTGACACCAAGAAGGAGTCTATCGGCAAAATCTGTCTCTTTTCAAAATAAGATAATAACAGTGGCTGAGATTAATGGTCTAAAGATCACAAAGTGTATATATGCTTATACAGAAACAAGCTGCAAACAAGTCTGAAATGCAGTGAAAGCCACTTTGAAAAGCTGTCATATAGTACAGAGCAATGTAAGGGGACACAAAAGTCTACTCTTCTAATGCAGCTGAAGGATAGATTTGGCCAGGGAACATTAAAATTAAGTCCTGTTCTACCTCAACAATAAAACGTAACAGCTATGGGCAATGACAACCCTTCCCTTCAGTAGGGAATTTAGCCTCTTTCCTATCCTGCAGGGGCACCGTTTGGTGCTGGCCTGGAAGGGGGAATACCACCTATTGAAAAGCTCTTCTTCATTTCAGGAGAAAATTGTTTTCTGCTAATTTGCAATTTGAGCAGGCACCCTGCCTGGCCTGCCAATCCACCTATAAGCAGCTTGTAAGTCTGATGTGATACCACTGTTTTATAGTCGAGGATAGCAGCAGAGAATTCTTTATCTGTGGGTTTGACTAAGCTGATACTTGCATCTCTCAAGTGAATGCTGAAGTCCTTATTCCTCTCATCTCAATGAGATCTCTGCCAGAGAGGTATCAAGGATGCAGCTCTCAGGATTTCTCCTCTTCTAAACAGCATCTTAAAATTCTACAGCTATTGTTAGAGAAAAACTAATTAATAACGTTTGGTGCAAAGTAACAGGGCAGGCTTTAGATCTTCTGTTTATTGCATTTCAGTTAGTGAACTTCCTTGCATGGAATTTAAGATGTGGGTTTCTACAGCAGCAGCAAATATTTTGATTTCTAATAAAAAAAATCATGTTGATTATTCAGGCCAATGGATCCACAGCAACCGTGACATTACTTGTGACAAGTGATGGGAACACTGGATATTTTCCGCTAGAGATAATAAATAGGAAGACAGCTGAAAAACAGAGCCAGCACTGGAAGAGATTAATGAGAAACTAAATGATTTACAAGAACCATGTCCTCATTTGACTGGGAATTAGATAAATTAACCAAAAAAAATCAATGCTCTAATGAAGCTGAAGAACAACTCCACAAACATATCACAAACGGACTTGGAGACAAAGGGAAGAAAAAAGAGGAGGGAGAAAGAAAGCGAAGAAAGAAATGATAGCCTACATTTAAAATGTGCTTAGCAACCCAATGGAATGGTAACAACTCAAGCAGAAGCCCTTAATGTTGTTTTCTGAGAGTGACAGTCAGGAAAGGAGAAGCTGGTATATAGTAAACTTCATCTAAGGTAGCTGATACAACTGTTAAAAAGAGGATAACTTGTATGTGGGGAAGTCATGTAAGACAACTGGGACATCACATGCTACCCAAAATTCTAGAAGAAGTTTGATTTTAAACATAATAGACTAGCTGGAACGAGGAGCATTGTAAATTCTGGAGGCAGAGGGAAAATTGGCCTATATTAAGGAACGTACTTTTGGGGATCTTCCAGGATACATTCCTGATAAGAAGCCAAAGATAAATCCAAAGATTTCATCCAAAGATAAGGTTATGTACAAAAAGGAATACTTCTTGGGAACCTGCAAAAAGTTACCACATAGCAGGATTTTAACAAAGGAAATAGCACTTCTGGTTTCCAATAATTATCATCGCCAGATCCATTTCTCAGGCACTGAATTCTATCTTATTCTTGCCATAGCCAGAAAAGGGGCTACAGCTGCAGCAGAGGATGACCAGCTATTTACATATTAATAGTTCTCCCTCCAGCCTGTTGTTTTAATGACAGGATTTTCACAGAACTTGGAGCTGAGGGCTATTCAGTGCTTGATTTGTCTTAATTATTTTAACAGACCCATTTCTTGGTTTGTTTACTGTGTCCAGGTACCTGGAAAACTGGAAAATTATTCACAAAAGATTCTTACAGGCCAGGTCTGTTACCCCCGCAATCCCTTAAGGTGATTTAGCTATATCTTATTAATTAAAAGTCTATAAGATTTTACATCAATTTTACCTTTGGTGGGAGTTTGCAGCTGAAATAGCTATGTCTGCATAATATACTCTATTTAAACTACTGTTTAACCTGCTTAAAGCTCTAGCACTTAATAGTGCACATTATAATATGTACATTACCAAAAGCATATTCTTCTGAAGCTTTTCCCAGTCATGAATAAAACCCAAAAATATCCACTTTTTCTGGCTCAGCCACCAAATCAAAAAATGGAAAAAATTATTTTGACTCAACATTAAAATATTTGTTTTAAATTTGAAAATTATCCGTAATATAGAGCATATTCAAAAATTTGTTTGACAAGAGAGGGACAGGGAGAATCACTCTGGGTGGTTTCAGGTCTTACTTGTAAAGCAAGCTATCTGGCCTCTCTTTGCTGCTGCAATAAATGCTTCTGTATTACTGTGCAGTAAAAATGTTACATTAGGAGGAGTCAACACACGACATCCTAGAGATGAGCAACAACAGCTGTTCCAAGATGTGAGAACCACTGTTGTGATTTAGGATCAGCCTGGATTTAAAAAATTCTCATCTAAAGCCCAAGAAAGAACCACCAGAATATGGGCTATTAACGGAGAAAAGGAAGATATGTCCCCTTCTTTATTGTTGTAAGTGATACCTAAGCTACTTTCTGAATCAAATCTCTAATGTTGAAGTATTCGTGTTTGGAAAATATCTGAATTATTCTTGTCAACATTTCCATCTCTTGTTTTTAGTTAGTTAGTTAGTTTTTTTGTTTCAGCCAACATAATTTGCTGGATTAATCTCAAATTCAACAATTGTTCTGAATTCTTAGAAAGGCATTTTATAGGTATTGTATGTGTGAAAAAGGTTAAGGAACATCACAAGGACCATGAGATGAGCTGTCTCTTCAGTGTGACATATAGCCAATTTTAACAGCATACTTAGAACTACTGGAGAATGAAATTCATCTCCGTGTAGAAAATTGCACTTAAACCTTCAAAACAAAACTTTAAGTGAGACATAAATGGTTGTCTATACCTTTTCCTGGCTCTTGAATGGAGCTGAATTTCCTCCCAGGAGGTTAGTATAAATATGAATGCTCTTCTCAAAAGCTGCAGAAATGCCACAGGTAAGCAGAAAAATATTTGTTTTAATGAAGGCTTTGAAACAGAAGGGTGTTGTGAATTCCTCTGAATCCTGTCCATTTGCAGAATTGCCCTTAGTGTACAGGATACTTTCAGGTAAGGGTATTCATGTTGTGCCTCTTCACTGCTTGGTAGGCCCAGCCACAAAAGCCGTGTGGATTTTTTTGTATTTACTCCAGAGGATTTTCCTTTTGATTCCATTTCACTGCTTAGGTGGAACATAGCGGAAACATACTATCCAAAAAGTATCATGTGAACAGGGTTACCTGTGCTACTTCAAACGAGTGTGGCTCAAGAGAGATTAGTTATTTGTTTTAATTGGAAAAGGTATACTATCTTTGCCGGACATATAACCATAATCAGTGCTTTCAGTAGGACGCTATTAAAAGATTCATAGTTCTTCTAAAAGTGAGATCCAGTTTTCGATCCAATCAGCAAGCAAGTACATTTTTTTCAAGGCTTTGAATGTGAAAATAATGTTGCCATGGAGCAGCACAAAATAATATTTTTCCAACATGACATCAAGTGCCCATTAAAATCCAGTTTTGCTAGGCACTGAGTAATCTGATGAGAGCTGTCTTTGTGCTTTGCACAAAGGTTCTCAATCTATAGCAGCAGGATCAAATAGAAGGGAAAATATTATGAAGCTGATAAGAGAAAAAGAAGAAATACATTACCCTTCTGTTCTGCCTTGAAGACACTTGCTATCAATGTTGATAATATTACAATGAAATTAAATCTATTCTATGATGTTGTATTCTCAAAACAAACATTTATTTTCTCCATATAAACGGTATATGCCTATCTAGCAGAACCGGTGCTGTAAAAGGAGTAACTTCCGAGGCACAGGGAACTGGTTATGTTCTTTCCAGATCTCTCTGAATGTACACAGTAATCTGAACTGTCAGTCTCAGTAGGCAGGCAATGAAGGAGCACTAAAGCCACTGCTCCACTGGTAAGGAAATTACTGATCTCTGTGTGCAAGGACAGCAGTGCTTCTTTGCCTCTCTCTGAAGAAGGACACCCCACCTGCCAGGACACGCCAGGTAGCCAGCAAACTACTCTGGCACAAACCACCACCAAGTGGGCACTTACCGGCAGAGTGCAGAGCACATAAAGCATTTGTGGGACCGATGAGGGTGTGAAATGCCTGCAAGAAAATGTGAGCGTATTTGAAAAGGAGGCAGGAGGAGGATGAGGGGAAGGACACGATCACCTACGAGGTCAGAGCTGCAAGAGAAAAGATCTTTGTAGCTCCACTTGGAGTACCTTTGAGATTCTTCCTACCAAATTCAGTGGGACCAAAATGCTTCCTGGTCTTTTTAAAGATAAATTGGAATAAACTGGAAGCTGTGAGACAAGCCTCAACATGAAATCGCTCTGATAGACTGGTAAGGAGGAAAATCAGGTTCTGAATGAATGAAAAGCTCCAGGTGCCCTGCCATCAATACACTAAATGAGCCATCCTTACTCTCAACTGGCCCTGGGACAAAGTGGCAGAGATGCTGGCAGATTCAGAGGAGTTCCAGCCACGCATAACATACACCCGCAACTTCATATCCTGTGGGTGACTCAGGACTAATCTCTGAACTACTGTGTGATGCTGCCAGAACTTCACAAACCATTGTAGCACAGGAAAGCCATTTTTTAAGACAAAAATGGAGATCAAGAGGAGGAAACCCCAAGGACAAACTATCTGAAGTATTTCAGCACACCACAGCATTCATTTCACTATGAAGATCATAAACAATATTTGACGGAGCAACAAAGGTGCCAAAGTGTAAGACATTTGCCTCGCTATTAATTTTTAAAGCTTTAATTATAAAAATGTCTGACCAACTCAAACTGGCACCTTTACCTTTATGTTAATGAGAACAAGAAGCAAGGGGATTTAAGAGACTGAACTACTCTTCCATTCCTTTAGATCAGCCCTTTGGATAAAGGCAAAGGCATAAATCTTGTAATTAAGAGGGAGTTTGAACTGCCAGTATTTGAGCTAGACAAACTAGATTTGTCTTGTGTGTAAACAGGGGCTTATAACCTTGGTATGATAGTTAGGACACACACTCATTAATGTCTGTCTAGATCTATAATACGGATATTTCTTTACACATCTGTGTCTCATTCTTCAGTCACAGGCTTTGAAAACTAGCTTTTTTTGGCTTGCCACCTGCCTCCTCATCCATTCAGAAAACCAGCTCACACTCTGTGGACTCAATGCCAACTTCATGCAGAAGGCTGGCACGTGGTCTGTGGACTATTTGAAGCAGAAGGGAAACTCAGGTGATACACAGTCCTTGTGCTAATCCTCCAGACACACACAATATCTATCCCTTGTGACTACACCTGAGTGAATACTAAGAAATATTTGATGTAGGTGGAATTCAGGAATGCAGTAGCTGTCATGGCAGGTGTGACCAGAGGTCCTTCCTGCCAGAATCCTCTCTCTGACAGTAGCCAGAACTGGATGCTTAGGGAAGAGAACAAGAACAGAGTTAACATGTAGAGAAACTGTCCCAAAGTACCATGCCAGCCATCAGCAATTTACAGCTTCCTAACCATTGATGATGTATTTTTATTTCCTAGTCCATGCACTAATCCTGTCACTTTTGAAACCTGCACAAACTTGTCAGGTACAGAAAAACACATCCCTCAGGGAAGCCTAGTTTTACCTAACTGCTGCTGTCTCAACCTTGAATGTCCAGTCTAAGCCATTTTGTCTATGTTTCCTCTATCAGCTGGGAGAAGCAGGCTTTTCAGAGGAAAATTCCACTCATCCTAAGATTAGGTATTACAGACATCAGGGCTAAGTTGCCTCCTGGAGATGCTGTTTCTTCCTCCATTAACTTAGGAGGGAGCCTGATGAATGCCTAACTTCTGACAATAACAGTTAGGTGACACAGATTCATTGCCAAAACCATGCCTCTGGAATGCAAAGATACCATTGCCATAAATGGCTGATCCAAGAAACCCAGAAAATAGAGTTAAAAGGCACCTTAAGAGAGTGCCTTTAACTATACAGAGATTCTCTGGCCTCTGATCCAAGTGATCCCATTGCTCTTTAGGACGGAGCTGGTTACTGGAATGAAATACTCACAGTATATAGTTTCTTAATAAAGTCCAGGGCTGTGACAAAGGAAACTGAAATTAGTACAATATTTGACAACATACTTGACATTTCCAAGAGACTGCAGTATCTAACAATAACAGTAACAACTACAAGAATAAAAGGTTTCAGAAAAGCTGAATCTGATTATGTGGTGAACTGCTAAACTAGAATCTGAACAGAATTTTTAAAGGGAGGAGATAATTAGGCAAATGTTCAAGAAACAGAGACTCGTAAGAATGTCAAATGTCACAATTACCCATTTACTTGATAAAGCAAAGTACTCTGTTGATTAAATTTTATTGCTCTCACTGCTTCCTGCTTTAAAGATTAAAACATCAGAACCAATTCTAAGACATCAGGTTTGTTAGAAAGGAGGGGGGGGGTACCCGTGGCAGCAGAAGTCCTCAGATAAACTCTTGAGCCACTTCAGAGGGTCTAGAATGTCCGCTGCCTTTCACATGCCTCAGTTTTGCTACCTGCACTGGAGGGATGGGTAGAGACCACAGTTTTGCTTCCATCAGACTTTCTTTTGGGAAATCTAGTCCACTCACCACCAGCAGTTATTCAATGTGTGCAGTTCTCACTGGCCACAGAAGTTGGCCACTGGAGAAAGCAGGATGAGGAAGGCTTCACTTACACTTTGCTTTTCTGTAAAACCTTCTATCACCTGGCTTTAAGCAAGCATGCAAAAGTCATTACTATTTGTGCTCCAATCTGATTCACCATGGCATTTCCATCCCAGCGTAACTTTATCATGCATCAGCAGAAACCTGGAGTGACACAGGAGTTATTCCAGCCCTGCCTATTTATTGCTCCTCAGAGATGAGCCATGTGTGTTACAGTAGGTCCGCCTATGTAAGAGGGGGCTCTTGTGATTTACAGCTCGTGCCAGAATTTGGAAAGGCCAGCTGGCCAGCTGCTTTCAGTCTCTATTACACTACTGCTGGCTCTAGCATGAAACTGCCCCATTGGTTTTGGAAATCCCTCTTTTTCTAGACGGGGCTATTTCCACATCCACACATGCTAATCGTGTTTAGCAACAACAGCTACTGTCTTCTGTCAACAAATCCAGATGCATCAACTCCAGTCTTCTGTCCTGCTTATGCAGTGCTGTCACTATGCCATCCCCTGTGCGGTGTGGAAGGGTGCTGCCGTACTACATTGCCTCCTAGCTTCTTGGCTCAAGCTTTCAGTGGACTAGGAGCAACTTTAAGCTTAATCAAATGTCTTGCCCCATCTTTACAATGGAAAAGAAGAATGGGGACTGTGCAGCAATACTGGCTAAATAGCAGCAGCTGCAATGCTAATACCTGTGGGGATACCTGGACAGATAAAGCAAGTGTGAGGAAGGAGAGGGAGAAAGTAGTAGCTCCTTCAACCACATCTTCTTTTGATACATACAGATGTACAGGAACAGGAGCTGAGGGATGCTCAGCCTGACGTGTCGGTATTACAAAGTATCTGCCAAAGGACAGTGAATACCATTATCTCTATTCTGCTACATGTTTTGTCCTTTACAGCACAATTTTAAAAACCCTGAAGAATTGGGCCAGAGTTTTCAGAAACAGAAACCTCAAGTTAGAGCTACATTTAGACACTGGCATCAAATGGCCAGTGGTGGCTGCTGCATGCTCAGAAGCTTTCACAGGTAGCCTGCCTGTGTCTCAACACAAACTTGGCTGCTCAGGTCTGTGCTTCTATTTCTGAAACCCTTGTGTGGTGAACCCGTTTCCACCACATGCAAAATCCCAGCCCTGCCTGCTCATTAGCTTCTGATTCAGTATCCTGCCAACTAGCCTTATGTTCAGATGAGCTACATGCAATTCTTTCAGAGCCTGCTATCAACTTTCACTGTGATTTCAGCAGCTGGGCAGATTAACATTCAGAGGGCACAAACAACTGCATTTTGCTTCATTACTTTTAAGTAATAAATAAAATGGATTCTGAAAGTTCTCCCAACCTGTTCCTCACTCTTTATTGCTTTGATGTACTAAACCACAGTGTCCCAACCAAGGCATATTTCTCTTACATTCAGCTTACTTCACCGTGAAATGACTCAATTCAGCAAGAGGGTTTGAAATATACACTGAAGGCAGTGTAAAACAGCACCCTTACCAAGTGTGGAAAAAGAAATGTAGTTCATAAACAGAGTAGAAAGCATACGTAAAACAACTTCTAATGAACTCCAGAGACAGCAGAGCTTGAACCAGGCAAGATACCCCTGACATCAGCATCGGCTTTCAAAAAAATCACATTGTCCATGGGTCATATACTTCACTGCGTCTCTGAAGAAATGTTAAATCAATAAAATACCTAAAGGTTGCCGATGAATCAGACAGTGTTCTATAAAAAGCCAACCATTATTGCTGAGGGGCAACATAAGAGCTGAAGAAATATTTGCAAGGAAAAGGCCATCCCTCCCACCGGAGCCCATTCATATTCAGTCGCCTGACACATTCCAGCGGCCACCAGCGAGCAGTACCGGGAGCTGGAATCGTATAGGCCTGCTTGCTTTGCTTCAGCAGCTTTCCTTGATGATGTAGGATATCTCACACACTGTCAGTCTGATTTCTTGAGTGCTTCCCCTCCCTGAGCCTGGTTTTTAGCAACATAATGAAAACTCAAGTTTGCATTGGCAGTGCATTCACCGATTAATGTTTGCGGTACACCAGTACCCATTTTTGCAGATGCACATTCTATATTCAGCCTTCAAAAAGCCACAAAATTATTCATACCTTGTAATTGTGAAATCAGATCTGGGCACTTTTTAACAACCCACAGTAGATCTTTGTTTTAGTTGTTTACGTATATGCCACAGGGATGCAATCTTCTTGCTGTGGAAAATATACAGAGGAGAATAAAATACTCCGTGAAAGCAAGGTTTGATATTCTGCTGTGAATCCAGAAATTTAGCCTATTGGTGTCATAGAAGACCTTTGCTTCTTGTTTCTTTCATATGCTGACATCCCTCTTACTAGATACATTAAAGTGAGTGGAGTCCTTCGAAAATCAGACTATCATAATCATCTGCCTCAGTTTTCACAGTAGTAAAAATAAATGTAGGTGTCTACTTCCTGCAGAGCACTTTGATATTTTTAGGCTAGTAGTTTTAAAAAAGGGCAAAGCACTCTAAAAGTCAATCTACTATTGATGGGGAGGCTAAGCACTACTGGAATTAAAATTATTTTAATTTCTTGCAAAAGCTGGGACTAGAACCTATATCTCCTGATGTTAACATTATACAAAGCCCTCTCTTTTCAGTCATGGTAACATACAGCTCTGCAGTTGTTTCAGAGAATAATAATTAGTTCCAGAAGAAGTGTATATTACATATATTATGTCTTGGCAACACAGTTCTCTATCCTGCTTTCCTGTTGCTAAAAATACAAATTGTTCATAACCATGCTTCAATATCCATTTAGTATTTGCAAACAGGGTGTCTTTGACAAACAGGATTTTTGGCTAGGCTTCAATGAGCACTGTGTTCAGCTTCATTACCTACAGCATCACAGTCCTCTGAAGATATATTCTCCCACTGTTGCCACCAACATAGACACAAAAACAGGTCTTATTCTCCTCACAGTCACTCTCCTGCAAGCTTCATGGATTGAAAAAGCCAATCTCACCTACACTTCCTTACTCACCTCAAAGAATTTGCCAGTTCAGGGGAATGGCAGATAGGCTTTAGGCTTTATATTTGTCTTAGTTTAAAGTGTTGTTTAAGTTTTACCCCAAGTCTTTACTTCTCTTCCCTTACACACTCCCATGCTGGATTCACTTCTAATAAGCACTTGTTTAGAGATACAGGCATTTAGCAATGCCAAAGACAATACTTTTGAACAGATGACTTTGTGGGTGACCAAATGCTCACCAGCCAAACGTACATCAAAATTGTTTTCATTAGTCTATAGGAATGCAGCCCAGAAAGACTTACGGATTCCAAAATGTTTACCACCATTTGTATTTCAACATTGTGCTTGCTGGCAGATGATTATTAAAAGCTTACTTTCACCTACCGGTTCTGTAGAACACTTACAATACATCAGGTTTTTCTCTCCTCTGACAAACCTATTTGATCCTCACAATTTATGGGTTGCAAATCTTCTCCATTTCTTCATACCTTTCCTAAGTTAGACTTTGAGATACTGTGCAATATCGGAAGCAATGTCAGACAGCATACTGCTATTGTCTTTCATTGTAAATACATCAGACATTTCCATTTAGCACTGCAGTGGTTTTTATCCCCTTGAAATTATCCTTTTGATTCCAATTACATTCTATCATTTTCCTGAGTAGAGCATTTGTTTTACAATAATTTTAAAAAGTTTCTGGAAAACAGTCATCCTTTTAACCCTAATATTAAAAAAAAATCCTCTGCTACACAGTGTGTTTTGTCATTACATTGTATCCCTTTTGTACAACCCTGATTTCTTGTTCATATTCGAACCTGACATAAGTGGTGCAAGTGGAGGGATGATGAGCCGAATTCACTCTACGCATCTTTTCAACCAGAGGGAGATTAAAACAAAAATGGATTAGGCCTAAGTAAGTAAGGTTCTACTGCAGGAATGAAAAAGCAGAGCATGTTGAATATTGAGTGCATTGCTTAAGAGTGAACATTTGCAAAAGATCAACAAATATGGAGAATCATTTTCCTTTTCACAAATTCTGGTTCCCAGAACACCATTAACAACACCAACTCACTCAGTTTAACCAAGATAGGGGTTTTTGCCAGGTCCTCATCAAATGTAATGTTTATATCCTTCGCCCATCATAGTCTTTAGGATTGATGCAATACCATAGTCCCACAAAGTAACTGCAGATTTCTTTGCCTTGTTCAACATTTAACAGGCTCTAAAATGAGCACAGATCATACCTGGAGTGCACTCCCCCCCCCCCCAATTTCTGTGGAGCACATCTTGTGGTTTTTACTGTGGTAGAAGGAGAAAGCTATGGGGAACACCTTAAAAATTGTCTTTTAGAAGAGCAATGCCTATATGTACAAGCTTCTAACATCAGGGTGAATCTTGACACTGGTTTCCAGAACTGCTGGGCAAACCCTAAAAATTAGGCTGAACATATTCCCATTTCTTCCTCATGAGCCCCAATAAGCTGGGCATAGCATGACTCCTCCTGTTCAAGTGTTAAATGGAGGCTTGAAAAAGCAGCTGGCTCTTTGTTACTGTGATGCTGAGGGTACTACAGGTAAAAGCCAGTTAAGGATCGAACTAAATCAACATTTCTGCAGTAAAAAATTGAGACGGTGGTAAAATGTGTGCAACTTTTATAGCATAATTTATATGTTTCTTCAGGCTTGGGGTATGGTATTGCAGTGATATCACCCCTCTGCCTAAAGCGTGTCAAATCCAAAGTGTATAGGTTTTGAAAGAAACTGAATGTTAAGAAAGACATATGAACGGTGAAATCTTTAAACAGTTGACGGCTATACCTATAAGACCTTTTCAGATTAAATATAATGGCACATATCTCCATCTTTTTCTCCCTGTACTATTCAAAATTTTAAAACTGTCTCTGATTATGATTTGAGTCTGAGCTAAGAATATAGAGGCAGATCAGCTACAGCTGCTTTAGCACGCTTCTCAGTAGGTGTAAATTGAGGTAATTCTATTGCATTTTTTAGGTTGAGGTTTGCTTTCCATCTCCAGAAGAATGCTGCTCTTGCAGCTGATGACTCGGAAACCTGCTCTGGTATCAGGATCAAGGAAAATAAGACTAGGCAGAGTTCACAGTTGCCAGCTGCCAAGGATGGTCAATTTTGGGACCATACTCCAGGAATGAACTGCCTGAGCTCACACTGCATTACTGGACAGGCCACAGAAGGGACTGGCTACCACTGGACTCTCACATTTGATCCTTCTGATTGGAGCGTAAAGAATTAAGTGCTCCAATGCGTTCAGTCAGGCAAGGTCAGAAAGAGGAAAATTAATGTCACATTGCACTTGGTCGTCTCTGCTATGCAGAGTCCAGTGTCAGTCAGGTTCAGTTTCAAATGAAGTTGTGTCAGTAGGGCTCAAGTCATTGAACTCTTCCAACCACTCTTCTTGTCTGATTAATTTTGCTTATCATTTGACAGCTTTCAGGTATAGTGGAGTTTGCTGAAAACCCCTGGCCACTGTGGTATAAAATAATGCACTGTAATTTTGCCACTTAATTTTAAATCTCAGCTGAAAACAGCTATTCCCCAAGCCTATAACTTGCTGTGACTGTCTCCTTCTGCTGTTATTTATCTCAGTAGCTGTATTATTCAACTTTGTGAAGCATATTGGAATATGGTTAATCTGGAGAGCACTATTAAGTGCAAAATGAAGTGGTACTCTTAAATCAGATTTCACTGATTGCTTTGAAAAGCTTCGAAAAATTCTCACCTGATGCTTCCCATACAGTCATTCTTCACACATCTATTCCATAACACAACATGGAAGGAATTTTAGGCTTCAGCCCTTCTACTTTCTGACTCTGGCAGCTTCTGAAAATCTTTCAGATCAAAGAATAGATGACAGTTTGTCATCTTTGTAATGATGTAGTTTTAAAAGGTATAGCTAGTGCAAGGAGTTGCAGGTACCTTTTCTGCGTCAGTGCGTCTTTCCAATTAAGTAAGACTCCCTGTTGCTGCAGGCTCGACTGGTCAGATAATGGACTGCAGTGAGATATGTCCTGAGCTGGATGCTGCAACATGGACAAAATTAATGCTGGGAGAAAAATGACATGAAAAGTAAAATTAAGTGGAATGATTGTAATGCAACTATGTAATTCACTTCTAAATTGTGAGAAAAATGAGAAAAGTGTTAATCTTTTAATATTTAATGGGCCAAATTAATCCCTAGTGTATATAGTCTGTTAGAATCTAATAGATTGTTGAAGACCATTTGAGCAAGCAGCAGAACTTGCTTGAAAATTACATCCTTACTACACAATACTATAGGATTTTTTTTCCCTAGGGTATAAAAAAGGATACATTTTATAATGATATTCTACTGTTGCAAGGCTTTCATATTTAAGGAATTCCAGCCAGTCCATTCCTGCCTGATGGAGACAGGATTTCTATTTGGCCTCTGACTGCTGGGTAATGTATAACTAATTCTATCACTGTTCTGAAATGTTCTCCCTTCCTACTCTTCAGATACCTGGTCAATTTAAATTGAAAATTTCCTGAGCCTGGGACTGTCACTTATTGCATGTATTTACAGTAACTAGTCTACTGGTGTGTTCATTGTGACTTGACCTTTACTTGATCTTCAGCAGGAAAAATAAAATAGGAGAAATATGGAAAATTGACTTTGGTTGCCTTTTACTGCAGCAATGTGTGTGCTCGATGAGTAACTAGATTGATGAGCAGGCTTTGAGCAAGGAGACACTGTTCATATGCAGTGTAACCAGTGACCCAGAACAATCTCAATATCCCACCCTTGGCCACAGTATCCCACAACCGTGTGACAGAAAGTCAAGCTGACCAAAATTTCTAGTCAGTTTTCAAGCTGAAGGAGTTCAAATTGCAATACATGCTCATGATACGAGATTAAAGCACCTTCTGATCAACCACTGTGATCAGCAGCTTCTCTGCTATAGCTAGACACAGATTTCAAGACCTTAAAAGGAGCAAAGGGTCTTACTTAAACATTCTTTGTGGGAAGGAAATATGCAAATGAATGAGTCATGGCTTCAATTAACATCAAGTGCACTCTAATGGCCAGCTTCATTCTGTCTGATTCATCATTTAAAGCTACATGTACTACCCCAGAATTAGTAACTGGGGATTCACTGGTGCAGTCATTTAATTTTCAGAGTTCCTATGCTGGTGTAGGACATGAAAGCACTCTAAGCCCATGACTATCATGACACACAAAAATTCAGGGTTTATAGATACACAGGGCAGCACACTGGATCCCCAAACAGACCTGTCCAAAATGATGTGGCCATGATGGATATGTAACAGAACTAACCTAACTTTGAGCAAATAAGCCTCTTTGCAAGATGCATACAACAATAAAATAGAAGGAAAATATGATCTACATGAGAATGTTCTGATTTCAGAAAAATAATATATAATTAATCAATTCATCTCTGATCCTAAATTCCCTTTTAGTAAGGTTTTGGCATGGAGAGGCAAGGACTGTACATTGACAGTTATTAGACTATTTCCTCTTAGCAATGAACTGATGATTTTGGACTAACGGTTAATGAACTTCAAAGCATTAAAAGCCATAAGATTTCCCTTTATTAATTCCTGTACCAAGTCCAATAATTGTGTGCAATTGAACTAGAATGAATCTTTCAAAATAAAACATTGAATCCTGATTAAAAAAAATAGCAATTGTCAAGGACCCACAGCTATTCTACATAAATGGTTTCCAATGATTAATTATCTTCTTTGTTAGAAAGGTGTACCTTATTTCTCTGAATCCCAGTGTCCACCATCATGGATAACTGCTACAAAATTATGTTTTTTGGATTCATCCAGGTGTAAAAACAGAGCCATAGCAGGAAAAGCAACTGATGTCAGGAACTGGACAAAATAGATCCCCACACAGCTTATACTTTTATTTATATCCAGTGGTTGAACTGGAGACTAAAGGTTTTCATCTCATGAGAGATGTGAATGTGAAATCAGTTACTGTAATCTTCCTCATTCAGGAAGGAAGGAAGATGTTTTTCTGCCCTAAGCAGCAAAACAGAATGACTGAAAAAACTCACTTTTGGTTTTATTTTTAACCAACAATTACTCACTAAAATGGGACAAAGCTGAACACAGCACTTGAGTACCAAGGAAGCGCTACCAAGTAAAAATTCGCAGATCCTTAACAAGGAAAAGACCTGATTCAGCAATAGGGGCAGATTTGAATGGATTTTGAGGATGTTACTGTCTTACAAGCTAAAGCACAATGCTAAGAAATAATGTACATATGTATTTTATATCCCATTGCAATAGTTTGGAGAGCTATTCAGCCAAATTATCTCCCAGTTTTTATTCACAGCATAGACTGCAGTAAAGATATGCAAGCTTCCACCAGCAGACATCATAGCCCATCTTCTAGAACCAAACAGAAATTAAAATGCTTCCAGGTACCACATTAACACTGAAAATTATCATCCTCCCTTTTACCAGTCTTAAAATTCTTGAGCATTATTAGTCTGTCTGGATTTAAACTCTGAGAAGCCAAAGACTTTCCTTAGAAGTAAAAGACATCCATGGAGAAAGATCAAGTCTGAAAAAGAGAATGATCAATGGTGAGCCGAAGACTTGCCAGTTCATCCTGGGCTGATGCTGTAGTGACCTGGAATATTGAATGCAGTGGAAAACTGCAAGGCTCACTTCCCCTTTGCTGAACCTCTTGTTACTCAATGGCCAGCTAAAGGGATACTGTCATTTCTTCATTAGCACTGCTGATAATCAGCCTCTGCTTTGGGCCAGGGGATAGAGTTGTACAGGGCTGTGCTAAGGAACAAGAGCCATTTGGATCAGGGTGCCAAGTCAGGATAATTATACAAATCATTGTTTTTATCTCAGGCAGCCAAAGTATTTCTAACAGACTCCAACATTCACATTTACTCAGCCAGTTTCCTCACAGATTTCTCAAGTGGTAGCATAATAGGAAGACAGCAAGCAGTCACAATGAAATTTACTTCTAAACCAAGCATTACTCCCCCTCAGCTCCTTCCCACTTTTCAGCACTATTTACCCTGCTCAAATACACAGAATTTACAGAAATCTGTTTAAAAAAAAACAGATCAATTCCTTTATTTCACATTAGAAAAAGATGAGGTGGTGTGTGCAATTGTGCTGGTTTTGGCTGGGATAGAGTTAATTTTCTTTACAGTAGCTAGTATGGGGCTGTGTTTTGGATTTGTGCTGAAAACACTGTTGGTACCACAGGGATGTTTTCGTTACCACTGAGCAGGGCTCACACAGAGCCAAGGCCTTTTCTGCTCCTCACCCCACCCCACC
>JAVJGG010000073.1:26335-37395 GCA_035590195.1 Aviceda cuculoides | reverse complement strand
ATTATTACTGTTGTCATTTTATTAGTGTTATCATTATCATTACTAGTTTCTTCTTTTCTGTTCTATTAAACTGTTCTCATCTCAACCCACGAGTTTTACTTCTTTTCCTGATTTTTCTCCCCCATCCTACAGAGGGGGCGGGGAGTGAGTGAGCGGCTGCGTGGTGCTTAGTTGCTGGCTGGGGTTAAACCATGACACTGGGAAGAAAGCATTAAAGCTTTAGTCACTGACTCAAAGTAGACTGAAAGAGGAAGCAAAACCAGGAAATCAACTGCCTTTAGGAAGAAGCAATTCAGGAGACCTGACTCCTGCTTAATTTTCAGTTGATTTTAGAGTTCCCACCACTGAGAAAGGCTTTTATTACTTGACAAATAAGATAACCAGAGGTTTTACAGTGATGTGTCTGGTCAGAGAACCCCAGTCTCCAATATGACGCATTCAAACCCTAAAAAGAAGGCTCATACCACCTCCAAGGAGTCCCTGAGGCCATCTATAACCTGCTTTGATTTCCAGGAGATAGTCTTTCAGGCTAAAGGAACAGGCTGTTGCAGAAGACCCCAAGTCAGAGAAAGCAAGAGGAATGATATGATGAACTAGCACTGAAGAGATTTATTTTGAAGGAAGAAAATGGAAGCTGATCAGAAAATGGCCTGGTAGCTTGTGTTCATGTGCTGTTACTGTTTCACACAAAGATCACCAGTCTACCTTCAGTGTTTCCCTGACATGTATCCAGCAGTGACCCTAACAACTCAGTGTGCTCAGTTCCTTATGAACAGGCCATTACTTATCACTTGCATGATGTTCATTTGGGGGCTATTACAATTCAAGTGACTGCTCAGCTGATACCCTATAAAGAGTCTTTCCACATAATGTTATTCTTCATTTTTTGAGTCAGTGCAAGACCTGCTCATGATTTATTGGCTGTAGCAAAGCACAAAGCCGTAATTTTCTTTTATTGAACTCACTCTGGGTAGCCATCACTCTGCAGAAATGCAGATGGTCATCTTATTCTTAGTGACAGGATGAATGCCACAACTCTGCTGACAAAGACAGCAAAGCAGTCATTTATAATAGCAAGAGGACCGCTCAATTTAATGTCTGTTAACTACACATAGTTAAGCATTTTGGACACAGCTTTTATAGGATCCAGCTCTGCTAATACTGTAGGACATTACAGTATTAAGGAAAATTTGCATAGCATGTATGCTGGCATCCAGGTGTAATTACTGTGCTTACAGCAAATGAAACAGAACTATACTATGCAGAAAAAGTTGGCCCCCAATTGAACTCTGATCATAGTCAGTTTTTATTATGTGTATTTGAGATACTGCAGTTTAATAATTTGTCAGTCTCTTCCCTTACTTCACACATCAATTTTGGGGGGCATCCACATTGCATATGAAATTCTAGATCAGAACCTACAAGCCTGAGTAAATGAATGTGGTTAACTAGTTCATTGCCAACGGAATTAAGGTGGTGGCTTGCAGCTTCCCTTCCATCTCAGAAAATGTAGATTTAGGGAATTGCTGGGGCCAGCATGATGCACAAATTGCACTTTCTCTGTTCTGGGGTGAGAAGTGTGGCAGTGAATAATTCACAGCACCTACTAGAGTGCCCAGAGACATGCCCTATGATGACCAGTGAGTTTGTGGAGAAAGAAAATACAGTATTGAATATTAAACAGAAAGGATCAGGTGTTTTTTAATAAGCACCCTGCCTGATCCTGCCAAAGGGCCCCCATGCAGACCTGAACAGCTGAATCTGGAATGCGCTTCATTTCATCACGAAACTGGCTATTGCTACAGCAACAGCACTTGGAGAATAATTCAAAGAAACAAAACACAGATGCAAGTCAAATCCAGGGATTAGAGTATTTAATCGTTTAGAATAAGGGAAGTTTTACCTAGCATATTCAGTGAATGGATTTGGAGCAAAAATACATCCAACATCTGCTAATGCCACATTTTAGTATTGCCTCTTCAATCAGAGTAAATTATATAGCTTAAGTGTTCATATCACCAATTAATCTCTCCTGAATCAAATCTGCATATTAGTTGCTTGAAATAGGCTTAACATAGTCATAATTGTACAAAACATGAATACCATTTTTCATAATAATTAGCTAGTCACATTGTCTTTTCTCTCAATTTGTCTAAATGTTCATGTGTACATTAGAAGTTAGCAGTTAAATTTTATCCATACAACATCTCTCAATTACTCCATTGGTCTGTCTATAGCATCTTCTGCTTAAGACACCAAACCTGTGCGAAGTATAGGTGTTCGATATGCAGTGTATTCATTTCCACAGAGGCCCATTTGAAAGGGTTGGAACTCTGTTCCAGCAAGCGCATGGCAAGGAAGCACATAAGGTATTTCCCACTTTGGAAAAGGCTCAGTGAGAGGAACCAGGCACACCGACCATCAGGTCATTCCCTCGCAAGCCGAGAGCAGGCCAGGAGCTTGCTGCGCCAGGGCCAGGGAGCCTTGCAAAGGAACTACATTGATCTGAAACTACTCAAGCGTTATAATGCTCTTCCATAGCACAGTTTGATCGCCTCATTTGCTACAAAGACCCCAAAAGTGACAAGGAGATAATTACTCTGGCCTCTGCTTGTTGGAAGTTGATAGAGAAGAGAGTTGATCGCAGTACTGTGAACTGTCCTCATGTTTCATTTGCTGATGTGCTGTAAACCTTTGACTTGCTGCCAAAATTTAAGGTTGCCTTATGAGATAATCCCAGCTAAGAAGTTCAGTTTATATGCATCTTTCTGCCCTTCTGCTGGAAACAGTGGCATGATGCAGTTAGCTAAGAAAAGAAACACAAAAACTCCTGGTCTATGAATAATGATCTTGAATCAGTTCTTGGATGTGCAAAATGGTGATAAAACTATGTACCCTCATGTTAAATTTATAAAATACCTCTCCCCTGCTGGAGTCTCTAAATCCCTGATTAGACAACCAACAACTTCCTTATACATTTCCTGCTGGTTTTAATCACCTATCCCCATCTTCCCAAGGATATTTTCCTAAAAAAAAAAAAAAAAAAGGAAAAAAAAAAAAGAAAAAAAAGGCAGAAACTCTGTATTCAGAAACAAACAGTTACAGCTGCACTCAGGAAGGGTATGAGAGTTGACTTGCAATAACAACTTTAAAGATACTGTAAATGCTTTATAAATCCATGCTGTTAGCAGCTTGGAATGCCAAATTATGTGTGTTGCACTGAGCCGTGAAACTATCCCATGAGGTACTAAGTCCACCTTGAGACAGCAGTGAAGCCAAAGCTTTGATTCTCAAGGCTGACTTGAGCAAATCATTATTTTTAAACTCTTTAATCCCTCATGCATCCATAACACATAATTTTAGTAATGCATTTGACTTAAATTTCTTACTACTTCAGAATTCAGTCCAACTTCTACTGCAAATAGTCAGAGGCTCCAGAGAGCAGAACTAGTCCTGCTCTCCTGCAATTCTCCATTGAACTCATGAGATGACAGAAACAGTATGTCATCAAGAACAATAATTTTACCTTCTTTGGATGCTTTTCTTTTCCTTTACTGTGTTTCAGCGTAGAATATTCTGGAGACAAGGTGCATAAGGATGGGGAGTCTGGAGGTCCTTAAATTTCAGTTCTTGCTCCCACACCAGTTCATGGCATTCCAGCTTAACTCTTAGAGTATTTTCAGAAGCAGCAGTGAGCACCTTGACCTCTCCACTTCATCACCATTGTTTGACTTCTAGAAAATGACCACAGATAACACACTTCATACCAGACAGCATCTTACATCATCTCAGATATACTAAGCTAACAATTCAGACTTCATGCATACTGCTTAAATAAAGCTCAAGGCCCTGAGTGGCATTGCCTGGCCACTCTACCTAACGTTTGGCCCAGGGTTTCCCTTTGGTCCCCTGTAGTTGCCTCATAGCCTGAATGCATAAACACTGTTTCATTGCACATTATTCTCAGTTCAGAGCATTTTGAATAATGTGATGGCTGTATCACAACTCATTCAAATAACATTTTTATCAGCATGAAATTGAGGCTATATGTTGCACACTCTGTGGCGTGGCAGAAGCCTTGAAGGTGCAAAGCATCCTAGGATGTCATTTGAGGATGGGGTGAATAAACCTGGTCCTGACAACACAAAACAGTGCCACGCTGCAAAACAAGTATTAAGCATGAGAGACAATCAGCAGCCCCAGGACTTCACTCCCTAGCCCTAGTCTCTTCTGCAGTATAGACACAGCCATAGAGCCTGACGTGCTCCAGTCCATACTGTAGGCTCTCTACCCCCTACAGACTGTACAGGGCTGCCTCGGGCTGCTCCCCCTTGTAGACATACCTCTTATGCAGCCGAATGCAAACTCAGTTCCTGCCTGTAACGCAATGATAATAACATTTACCCAATTACTTTCTGTAAAGTTCACCTTATCAATGTCAATACACCATTCACTGTGTTGAAAAAATATATCTTTTTTGTGAATACATATCCTGAATAAAGAGAGTAAACAGAGAAATGTTTTATATCAGTGCAATTGCAAACTGTACCTGTGATTTAGGCAGTCATTTGCCAAGTGCTGTAAAACACACCCAGTTCTGAAACTGCCCCATCTATTAACGGTTAGTTCAAAATCAAACAAGCCCCTTCTGGCAAAAATAATTCATGCCTGAGTATTGCCGCAGCATTCTGCTCTCCCTGTAGTTCCTGGAAGGACAGGTTGGAGAGAGAGCCAGTGATGCTCAGCTGCAGGACTTCCCCCACAGACACTGCCTAGAGAGAGTATCGCCAGCAAAGCTGAAAGAAACTGTACGTGACTGATCAGAAATCCTGCATACTTCTTGCTCGGCTGATCTAAATGGCTGTTGATTTTCATGGTGCTACCATAACTCAAACATCATTCCAGCTGAAGGAAGCTTATTTTGTATGACACACGGTGTCCTGGAAGAAAGCCTATCACTACTGTCTCAAGCTTACATTGCTACCAGGAGTCAATGAATCTCGGTGAACTTGACAATACCTTTTGAAAACAAATTTCTTACTGCTCAGAAAAATGTCACGTGCTTTGTGTGAAAGGGATTGATAAAACAATCCCTTGCTTTGCCTGCTCTGCGCTTTTCAACTCTTCAAGTCTTCAAAAATCTCTTTGCTAGAAAAAATGAGCTGAAATGTGGATGATCCTTTTCTGTTTACCAGAGGTATATATTGCATATATGTGTCAGTGAACCTGTCTTATAAATAGCATTGGGGGGCGGGGGGGGGGGGGATATATCACAATCAGCTACATGTTTCAGATTTTTGCTCTTGCTTTAAGGGAAGCTAGATCAAAAAGATAGGGCAAGGCAGAATTTGTTTATTTAGTTTTTTAAAAAGAGTCAAATTTACCAGCATAAAACATCATCATTCATCAGTGAACACTGTTTCCATTTAGTACTGCACACATGGCAAGGGTAACGAGTCCACTCAGACCAAGCAAGGGAAACCAGGGAAAGGGTGTTTCCATCTACCACCCTGGAAAAAAGATGAATGCTAGCCCTCTGGGTTATGTTCAGCAAATATCATGCCCTTACAACAAACTTGTTTACGTAAGCTGCAAAAAATGACGGTTCTCCCGCCACTGGAAAAACAACCCACAATAGAGGGAAATAGCAGACACCTTCCCATGCACCAAGTTCTCAGTGAGCAGTTTGGTGTGCTTGCTTTTAGGTGCTTCTGATGCTGTATATCTCCCCGTCTACTTGGGACAAGAACCTAGCTTCTACCATAAGAGACACTTGGGTATAAGACACACATTTTCATGGGCTGCCTATCAGTTTTTCCTTCTGTGCTTCTTTCACTAACTTCTGCAGAAAAATGCAGAAGTCAGTGCTAATAACAATTCTGACAACATCATTTCAGTACATTGCAGACCTTTATGCTTAGACATCTGTAGCTTGGCAGCACCATGCAGACTAGCTTTGCAACAGAGGATTAACAATATGACCCCTGAATCACATTTACTTGGCTAACAGACTGAGGGCTAAGAGGGAGACAAGAATCGGAGCTCTCCAGACGTTTGACATGATGAATTTCCATATTGGTGTTATTGAAAAGATAGAAATGGAAAGGAAAAGAAAATGCAGTGAAACTGTCCTTTCACAGTTAAAACGAGCCATAAAATAATTGCTAATGAAGAAATTCACATACTATGAATAGAGAATTAGCAACTGTAGTTCTTGTAAGAGAATCAATTAAGACCAGCATAATGGTAGCAATATATTAAGTTTATGTGACAGAAAATTATCTTCAACAGTTCATTAATATTAAAAAATAATGTGTTGTTAATATTACTTTATAAAACATTCTTGAAATGTTTGTAGGTATATATTTTTATGTTATCTAGGTATTTATAAGTCCTTATCACTATAGAATACGAGCACCCTACAACTTCCAAGGAGGGTCATTGCTTTTTGTTTACCTTTCTTCAAGGATGAAGGAATATAAAGATAATGAAGTAGCCAAAATTCTCTACGTTTTGTCTGTAGCTCTGCATATTCACTGTAGAGTTAAACATAATTCTAGTCTTCCTGGTGTAATAAAGTCAATCAAAAGCTTTGCTATTTTACAAGAAAATATAAGAAATGCACAACCAACAACTGTTGAAGCCAACTGAGAGAAATAAACATGGCTCTAGATTCTACTTCCACTTACAAACTCTCCCACAAACGCAGCAAGGAGCAAGCTGGATGTGACTCAGAAACAATCATGGTATTTGTACAAGGAGGTACCCACCTGTTAAGATGGGCAAAAGCTTCATCCTACTGCATTCTATGCAGAAAGGGACACTGCAACCTGCCGTGCACAACAGTGCCTTGGAACTGCAGGCAGCTACAGGATTTGGGGAAAACAGAGAGGTTTTATAAGCCAGTTTATTGGGAAAGGCAAAGAAAGAGTTTATGCAGTTATCACCACAGTCAGACAAGCTACAGATTCACAGCCATGTAAAGTCCAATTGCAGCCACATGCTGAAAGGAGAGAACTGAAGACTGGTGAGACATTCCTTCTGCTATTGGGTAAACATCAACGACATCAATGCTATTGAAAAGGACTGAAAGAACGGGACTGAATGACAACCAGAACAGGTAGATTCCGTCTCAGGAAGGCTAAGCTGGAAAGAAGTGACAAGATTTCATAATGAGAAGGCATGAGCAAGGGCAGCAGGGGAAGAAATTCTATAAGACTTCTCTTAATTTCCTTCTCATGTCATCATCCATACTTCCCATGCAATTTTGCCTATTTGAAATATCATCTCCTTCCAGTCTTTGTCCTTTACCATTCCTTCTCCTAATAAATGCTTCAGTCTTTTAAAGTCTGCAGAATCCAGCCTGAGCTAAGAAATTAAACATGAGCAGCTTAGAGAAGAAAGAACAAGTGGGAAGCGAGAGACAGGGAACCATTTAAATAATGGAAAAAATGCTGGCCATGGAATCAGAAAATGCATAAGCACATCCCTCTCCTAAAAATCCATACACTTCCCAGCATCCTCTTCAATTCCGACTGCCTCTTATGTCTGCTCTTTCCATCTAATAAATTATAGGCTCACTCTACAAAATGTTATCATCATCACTCCCATGAACCTTCTCAAATCTACAGTAGCTTCTGTAGCTTTTGTAGTATGCTGCTTAGAAAACAAATGTACTGCATCATGTTACTTGGGACATCAGAAAGATAGGGTGAATAAGGACATTCTTCACATTAATATTTGGTCAGCTGGAGCTAAAGAACAACTCACACGGAAATGGAAAAAAAATTTGAAACACTGATTTGTGAATTTTAAACCATTGCAGAAAGGAATATGGAAATACAAGTTTTCTCCACTGACTTGAATAGATAGATACATAAATCGTGCTGTTCTTTCAGAACCACCCCACAAATAAAATCACTCACAGATGTGTTGACATGCCCTATTTGGAATCAATAAGTAATTTAGTAATAATGCATTCCAAGGTGTGTGAGCTCTACAATAGGCAGTGTATAGAAACAGGGTAATATCCTTTTAAGCAGTCTGTAAGCCCTTTAATGATCTTCACTCTTGTTCTGTGTCCAGAAGGCTTACAAGAGCAGCTGTGTATAAAAGGAACCAGCCTCCACCTGCTCTGTATGATTAATAAATACATTTATTGGTTATTTGGTTAAATATCTTATAATTATGTGTATAGACAAAAACCTATTCTGTTTTTGCAAGTCCTTATCAGGCTTATGTATGAAGAGACAATTATATAATGCTAGTATAACAGAATATAGCCAATATTATTATTATTAATATATGGGAAATATAGTTAATATAATTTATATTTATTATATTGCAAGTATACATATAAATACAATATCGCCTAGTTCCAGATGTCAGTGTTTCCTTTGAGCTGCTCATGTTTGCTTGGAAAGGGCATTTCTAAGGCTGCTTTAAACTACAGTCTCAAGTTTCACCTTTTGCACCTTGACTCCTCACACACCCTTGAATCTCAAGCAGATCACAATCTGAGAAGAGTTATCATTTATAGTTAAAAGGCATCTCAGGATAACTCGGGCTTTCTACTTAATTATAGTGTAGTATGGAATCATTCTGTACATCATGCAAGTACAAACAAGTACAAGTATAGTGGAATATGTTGTCATCCTTTGTCTACAAAAGAATGGTATAATGGAGGATAGTCAAGTCATTGACTTGTTCATTGCTGGATGGGTAGAAACAAAGCATGACATCTTTTAACACACAGGAGATATACATCCTGCAGGGCACTATGTAGGTATTCTATAGTCTACACTAGAAATGTGTCTGATATGACATGAGTAAATGCGAGATTTGTGGTCTACAGACTGCATTTAGGCAAGCAGATACAGAAGCAAAGTAAAGCTGGGTTTTTAATGGGGTTTGTAGCATCTTGGAATCACATTCTGTGAACTGTGGATTTGAACTTGAAACTTCTAATGCAGTATTAGCATACTTCTTGTTTCAAAGCAAGAGATGACCTGTAGCTGTTAAAATTCAGGAGACATTTATACACCCACTTGCAACATGCACAGATAATACTTACAAAAATATAATACAGTGTTTAAGATTCTAATGCATACATATCTCAAAATTGAGTGCTGTAGAGGAGAGACATATGGATAGGAGAGCATAATTTCTTTCAAATGCCATAAATTCTTATATTGGAATGAAAATATTGCATGCTGTCTGTACAAGATACTAAATTTATTCTATTTTATATATACACAAATATTTCATCACTTCGTTCATTTAAAATGTTTCTGCCTTTTCACTTTTTCCAATTATTAAAGTGAACCAATTACTTATGAAAGGTTACACGTTGCCAGTACTTTCCACATGGGACCAAGGACTGTGCTCTTTACTTTGTAAGCATCAACATTGTTTATTTGGACCTGGGTGGCCCAAAAATGGCAATCACTGGGGCTAGCTCTGACTTAGAGAACCTCTTCACAAGCTGGGATGTCCCTGTCGTGCATCCTGGCAGTAAGTCCCAGTCTGAGTATAGATGAAGGACACACGTACTTTGTCCTCTCTTTTCCTATGGAGGTAGTTGGTGCAGTCCAGATTCTAGCCCTGGGCGGGTACAGATGTCTGACCAGCAGAGTAAAACAAGCTGCCCCAACAGCTATTCCCCACCTCTCCCAGGGAAGCAGCAGCCAGCCTCACGGAAACATCCCACATCCATCCACTCCACAAATACAACAGCCAGAATCTTGCAGCTGTCAGACAGGCAGCACCAAAGTACGTGTGCAGTTTTAAGCATGTGAACTGATGAGACCTATTCACAGTACTCTGCTAAGTGAGATAATACAAGGGTATTTAGAGCATATCAAAAAATTCCCAAACCATCACATCAACGTGCCACAACTTTGGCACAGAGATACTAACATAAAAGAATTATTCACGCTCCAGCTGTATTCATCCTTTAGTTGATCTGCTTACAATATCCACAAAACTTATAGTCTTAGTAGCATATTTTTTTTCATTAGTAAATAGACTGACACCATGTCAGTCACCTACCAGCTATCAAAGAGTAACAAGCTCCACTTCGACTGGCATGGGCCACCTTTTAACTGGCTTTGATATAAATGTCTCAGGTTATTATATGCAACAGCACATACACAAAGCATATTTTCATTAGGTCCCAAACCATGCACCAAAGCTGCATTCAGGATCACAGAAAAAAAATGCAGCCACTTCAGAAATGGAAGATACATTGCCATGGTAGGCACAATACAGACAATGCTGAGGGAAGGAGAAAAAGAAGTCGGTAGGGTTGAATTAAAAGTTCAGTCCAAATGCTTAGCAGTGTGAATGCAGTTGTCTGTCAGACAAAGAGCATAGTTTCCAATACTGTCAGTCATTTACCATAGAAAACTACAAATGGTCAGAGCCCAGGAGATTTCACATGAAATGAAAAGCAGAATGAAGAAATGTCAAGGAGGCAGCGAACTGTTTAAAGATCTTTCTGGTATTAAAAAAAAAAAGGCCAGAAAAGAAACATAATTTAAAATAATTTCTTATATGCAAACATTCCAATTGGTCTTGAGCACAAGGTAATCTCCTAAGAATTGTTAAATAGAGCTCACCAGTAAAAGCACTTTCCCAAGTTTTATTGCAATTCCTTAAATTTTATGGAGGCAGTTAAAAGGGATGTGAAGCAAAGAAGGTATTCTCTTAGCCTGTTATGACAGACCTCACAAATTGTTTTATTCTAAGGAAATAGCTCTACCTATTTCCTCCTGTATACAATAACAATGCCTAGGAAATAGTTACTTTAGTAAAACCAATTGTAAACCAGGATTCTTTTTATTTTATGTCTGAATCAGTCTGCAAAGATGTTGCCAGCATCAAATCCCTGACATTTCTTGGCCATGTAGAAAATTAGTGATGGGTAGGCATATCATGCTGCTGTACCTCTAGAATTACTAGAAAAGACTTAGCAGGACTAGGGGGGAAAAAAAAAAAAAAAAAAAAAAAAAATTGTAGGGGGGGAAAAAGCTATTCAATCCAGAAGCATATTCAGACAG
>JAVJGG010000073.1:0-26235 GCA_035590195.1 Aviceda cuculoides | reverse complement strand
GAATTACTAGAAAAGACTTAGCAGGACTAGGGGGAAAAAAAAAAAAAAAAAAAAAAATTGTAGGGGGGGAAAAAGCTATTCAATCCAGAAGCATATTCAGACAGATAGCTTGGGTTTTGGAGGAATGATTTAAGATTTAGTCTTTCCTTTATATTTAGCTAGTCATTAGAGAGAAAAATGTTTCTGGAAAATCTTTACAGAACATAAAATCAAAGCAGAGGTGAATAGCAAATCCAAACAAAAGGAGAAAGCGTTTGCTATTCAGTTCTGTATCTCGGTGAGGAAGAGACACTCATTATTCTAGGATGTGTGTGCCAGATGAATGTTAATCTTTGCCTTGTTAAGATATCTGACCAAGTTTTCTTACAGGTGCCCCAAATAATGTGATTCTGATTTGCAGACACAGCACCGTACACAGGCATTCAGTCAAGGATTTCCAGAAGGTCAAACAAAGGAGATGCCAACTTCAGCTTAGCAAGAATTGGATGCCTAACTCATTCAGGTGCCTTGGCAGATCCAGTCTGGGGACACAGGCAACCCTGAATGCTGATATTACGGTTGTATATGACAACAAAATATTTGAAAGGGCATGTTTGAAAAGGTGCCTGTACAGTCCAGCATTAGCCTTTCAAAGTTTCACCATTATTTCTTCTACAATCATTCAGCAGCTATCTATATTCTAGTTAGCTATTAAAAAAATGCATCAGTCTTCATGAAGGTATTTTTTTCAGAAAGTGAAGTTTCTATCTAGATAGAGCTTTTCACCTCAAAACGAGAGTAAATTTCTCAGTTGTAGCAGTGATATTGATTCTGGGACAAAAGAATGGAAAGAACAGCTGTACCATGCTGGATCTCTGCCATACCATCAAATCTGCCACTGGCCAGTACCACTCTGCCTAGAGCAGAGTGGAAGAAAATAAATATTTACCCACAATACTGCCCCAGTTTCCTGCAGTTTATTGAGGCAGAGGTAAGAGCTTTCTGTTAAGCAGCCCTCCGTGGATTTTCTTCCATGAATCTGTCACTGCTCCACAAAACCATAAAAATTTTCAGCATTTTGTGGTGATAGCTTTCTTGACTGAACTACACATTACACACAGAATTGCCTCTTTTTGCTGTGAAACAAACACCTAATTTCATTTGAGGTCTCCTATGTTTTACACTAGAAGGGACAATGAACAGTGTCTCTAGTCACCTTCTTTATGTCAGGCTTTATGGACTTCTAGCATGTCGTCCTTTAGTCAACTTTTCTCCAGGCTAAACAGTGTTAGCATACTTAACTTCTTCATATTATGGAAATTTTTCGATACCCATGATTATCTTTGTTATTCATCTCTCTAACTTTTTCAGTTATTTTACATTTTATTTGAGATAAAGGAACCAGAACTGTTTAAAGCATTCAAGATCCAAGCCTAATATGGATTTATACGGTGGTATAATAATGTTTCCTCAAAACTGTAAAGACAGCTTGCTTTCATCATATAAAAATATAGAGATAAAGCATCAGGACTTAGAATTCAGTATCTGTAAGTGGATTTAGACAATATTTTAAAATATCCTTGCTGTCCTAAGGGCAATCTTATTTTCATATATATCCAAGAGAACCTACAAATCACTACAATCCAATAACTAACAGAGATTGACCTGTATTACTTCCTGTTTTATTCGTAAGGCAGAATCACAGTCCTTCAGCTCACATGCATATGGTAGTTGCTACTAATTCTGTCAAATTATTAAGTGATGAGATAACACAACAATCAGCGCATTAGAAGAATCCAGATAAAATCAGGCAGAAGACTGTAATAACTTACTCTTTACCTATCCAGTGCTGAGGTCAAACACAGGACTGGCATGAACAACTGCTTCTCCTTTCGAGGCAAGAGAGTTAATCAAGTTGATCCAAGTTTACAAGGTCCACCAATAAATTTCTCTTGCATTGAAGCCCAGCACCAGACAGGTGACAAAAAAGGTTAAGTTCTCAGTTTGGTTCTTTCAGGTATTTGCATAACAGAAACCAATGTTATATGGCTGTGATAGCCTGTGTTCTGTAGCAGCTCCTGACTAACAGCAGAGTGGGTAATGCTCCATGCTGAAGTAATTTGGCTGTGAAATTCCCCATGACAACCTGATGAAAGTTGTTATATCTCCTCTATCAAGTCTGGTGGCAGAAAACTACGTCTTCCTCTTTGAATGTTGTGAAAGTGTTGTCAGGTTGAATGGGATATTCCATTTCATAAGCAAGAGACGTGCAAGTGAGGTGATACACTGAGGCAGAGTGCAGCTTCTCTTCCCTGGGTCCCTTCCTCACAGCAAAGTGTCTGCGGAATTGTGCGTTGACAGGTCTCTTCAGACTGAAATGGGGACAAGACAAAGTTGTTCCCTCCTCTTTAACACCATCCTTTAGTTATCAAGCCCTCAGCAAACCACAGCAGAAATAACCAAGGGACTTAAGGCTTTATGCTGGAGGGAAAAGACAAGAGAGTTGTGCCAACATACACATACAGATGGTGTTCACACATTTATAACTTAGGTTGTCAATTGGTCTGCAAGAAGTGACACCAGACCGTGATGTTCCAGGTTGCAAGGTCAGCCGACAAATATCCTGGGAACTACTCCTCAACACTGCAGAAAATAAAAGGGAAAATTAACTAGCATTTTTCGACTCCTGTGATCTGTTCAAAATTGTTTTATGTAGAAACATACATCATTCCTTCTTGTAAAGAATATCTATAGTGCCAATTTCCTACCAACACTATACAAACTGAGACAAGAAGCAACTACCTGGAACTAGATATATATTACTTGGCTGAGCAGACTAAATGCAATAAAACTGAACTGATTCCCAAGAGTATTTTAGTTATTATATATAGCACCTTTAACCACTTCTCAGTCTTTCTTCCAAGAATTTAATATAATTTTAAAGGTTTATGGGTCTTAAAAAAAAAAGTTAAGGTTAAGATTAGCACTAGGAGAATGTTTTCTAGAGAAAGGAATGTCACGATATATCGCAGGATGTTCTCACTCAGATATCGAACAAATAAGGACTTATTTTTGATAAAGCACTGCACTGGAACTAAGGACACTTAAGTTCAATCAGCAGCACTGCCATCAGCTTCTTGCACAACCTAAGGCTAGTCAATAAATTACTCTTTTATTCAATTCTTGTCAGTGAGGACAATAATAGTTAATTTTTCCCACTGGTGTTTATTTGGACAGGAAGCCATTTGAGGCAGATATTCTTTCTACCCTCATGTATATAAAGCACCTATTGCAAAAGGACACTGATCTTTTGTAGTAAGAGCAATTGCACGTATTTCCTCCAGGTATTCCCCTGTTCTTTGAAAGTAAACTCCTAGATCTACAAGACAGCTATGTACTCACCACTAGAGGCAGGGTAAAACTGCATGTAGAAAAAGATGCCTGGAGGTAAAAGTATGAAAATATTTATATGTTCATGTTATATGTGACTGGAACGGGTCTTGGCAAGATATTCCAGTTCATTTAAAAGCACAGAATTAGCTCTGATTAGCAGTCAACTTGTGTTAACAAGTGCCACCTATTTAATTAAGTTATTCTGAATATTACCTGTAATAAGAACTGTTGTGGCTAAGACAATAAGGTGTAGCAACAGCCGAGAAAGAATAATCACCATTGTAAAAGAGTCTATGAAGGCATGATGCACAAAGGTATCACAGTTATATGGGACTTCTCCCTTCTGTTTTTTATGTAATTGCTATGCATTAAAAACAGAAAGCAAGTCCTAAAAATTTACCCTCTGGTTAAAGTGTAGTCCTTGTCCTACAATATTTGCCCTTTTCTAAAGTATAGTCAACCAATGCTCTTTTTTGATTCTAAAAAAAAAAAAAAAAAAGAAAATGTTATTCTGAATGGTAACTATTACAAAATAAACTCTTGGCAGTCAACACAACAGAGCAGTGAAAACTGTTCAAGAGACTGACCGATCACGGTCTCCTGTATGTGGAAAATGAAATAAATGAAATAAAGTATCTTCAATAAAAGACTGGGGAAAAAAGGAAAAATGGATTCTTAAAATATATCAACATGATTTTAAGTATGACTCAGCTGCCTTTACCCCCCCCCATGGAAGGCCAATCCCTTTCAAATCTCTGGAAAGTCAGATGGTCAAGTAGTATAAAATCCTGTCATCTATATTTAGAGTGCTTAGAAAATTGCCTGTAGAGACATTCTCTTGTCATCAGCACAAACATGCAGGGCTCTGGAATGTATCTGCAACATCAGTCAAAACTAAAAGAGAAAACAGAAAGGTGAAGTAAGAAGAAATGTAAAAGATAGAAAATTATTTTTAAAGCTGTGTATGATGGAGCATGATTTAATAATGTCAACAACTTGCAAGAGTTTCATGAGCATTTATACTTTGATTCCTACAGAAGAATCACAGCATTTTGGCTCAAACAGAGGACTGAAACTAAAATGCACCTGATATGATGTCAGGGAATTCATGCTTGTCAAGTATAGGCTATATTATTTACAACTGACCTTTATATTTATTTATTTAATGATCTTTAGTTCTGCTGATTCATTTCAGAAACCTAGTATAAACTGTACTTGTGGAAAATCTTTTCCTTGTGAATCACTAGCTGACACCAAAATCCAGATCCTGAGTTTTGCCCATTGCTTCAGCTGCTTTTCAACTTCTGTGATTGACTCTTTCATCAAAATTTATATATGCTACAAATTGGATCTAAAAGGTGTAAGATCACACCATATTTTCTGAAACTATTCCTTAAATAACCCTTCACTAGGATGTTCTATGTGATGAAGTTTATGATATTATTTTAGATTGTAAGTTGTGAAGTGGACTTCAGCGTTCAAACGCTGCTTCTATATCGTATAAAGGGCAATGTTTGGAATATGAACAAAATTATGGTCTGTCACTACTAAATGACATTGTGTTATCAAGTAATATCTGGCTAGATGAAGCAGTTGGATTGGGATCTAAACACTTTTGATATTCATCCAAAGTGAAGAAAATTGTATATGCTCCGACTGGTTGAAAATTGTTTTGAGCAATTTATCAGACTATTGATGCCAAAGTTAGTGTTGTGAAGTACGGATTGAGACAGTGATTTTTGGCCTGGAAGACAAACTTTAATTCCAGTATCAAGAAAACGTAATATTAACACACATTATTGCAATTCAGACAGCTGTCAAATTAGTTGTGCTGTGAAATGAGAGACATTAAGCACCAAGATACTTTGTTGATTACTTCAATAGTAGATGATGTACCAAGTATGCCTAGCAATGAAAGCATCCATTATGGAAAGCTGTAACTTGATGTAAACTAAGGCTGTTTGTTTCATCTGAATGGCCCTCTCACTGGAAAGAGCTGACACACACAATCAGAACTTGCTGTCAGAAAAATTATTTCAGTTGTTACTTAACTTTTCATGTAGCTTCAGGATTTGTTTCACCTTCGTCATTCTCTGTCAACCCACCATCTCTGGGCTTTTTCCTAATGGTTCTCCATAATCCTCCCCATGCCTAAAGTGTTATATCCCTTCTATCATGCCAAACAGTACCATTTTGTACTTCCTAATCCCACTGCAAATATACCTTCTACCCATCCAATCTGCTCTTTTCACTATTTACGATAGCACTCATACATAGAACACAAGAAAACTAAAATAATACCTTGAAATTAACAGGATGCATTCATTCACCTGCACCATTTTATTCCATCCCTTTGCTCCCACCCCCCAAAGTTGGTTTTTATTACCCCTTCCTGTTCTGCTACATGAAGATGCGAGGATCAACCAGAATCTGTCACCACTGGCGGCTCACTTTTCACAAACTAATTCACATTGTGAGACTGCAAACTCATTGAAGCAAGGATTGCTCATTTTAAAATATCTTTTAAAGGAATTTTGTTCTCAGTTGCTCTCTCCCATGCCCTGATTCTCTACCCTGTCTAACACCACGCAGCCCTTTTCTCTTTTACCTGTGAAATGCCACAGCCCGCAGCCCTCAGTTTCTACTCCCTCCTCCTTCTCAGAAGCACTGAAAACATCATGTTTGTTTAGTCCGTAAGCAAAAGTTGAAGGAGGATGTCTAGAATCACAGTCAGGAGAAGAGATTTTAAAACTGGAATACCAAAAGGAAATTGAGGGAAATGCCATATGAAATACCATATGAAACTGAGGGCTCCTTTCAAAGCACTGTAGGCCTCAGCTAGAACCCTGTAAGAGTTTTCAATTGACTGCTATGCCCCCCAAAAAGGCAGGGACTTAAAGAGCTGGGGAAGGAATCCCTCCCTTTTAAGAGAAACTGAAGAAGTCAAAGGTGCTTGCTTATTGGCGTTATCCACCCAATATGATGGAGGCTGAGCATTACAACATACAACGGCTGCAGTATTTGAACTGTATAAAACAAGTTATCATGCACTGCTAAACCATTTCTGACCCAAAGATTCAAAAATTATGTAGACAGTCACGCACACACCCCTGCCCAAAGCTGGCCAAATTTGTGAGGTTAGATTGATCCACTGGAGTCAGTTATATAATTCAAGGCTGGTTTGGATGAAATTCTGGCCAACATAAATATGCAAATTTACATCAGATTTGGGGGCTGCATTCAGTTCTATCACTAGTGAACAATGAGATGATGTAAAATAGATTAAAAATCATCTTGCACTGAATGAGGTGTTCTCATTCTCCTGTTTTTCCTTTCACATTTTCACAGAAAACATCTCACAAATTAACAGCTATAGATACAATGATAAAAACATACAAAGAAAAACAAATACACCACAGTCAGTACACAGAGAAATGCACTGAACTCAATGTCTCCTATTTTTGAGGTATACTTTTAAGTTTAACATCTTACAACATCCACCAGTGCATTCCTCTATCTCATGAATGAAGTCACAACCAGTTCCTCCATGTTTGAATCAAATTCTTAGAAATTATTTTGGAGCATAAATTACAACGTACTTTTTCTTCAGATTAGCCCATTAGACTTAATAAAAGCCTTTTAACTTTTATTAAGATGAAACAGTACTAAATAAGCATTATTCAACCTGGAAGTCAACTGAATTCTATCAAGCCTGATGATCATATGAGATCTATAATCTTTACTTGTTCTAATCCCAATTTGTGATCTCTAAAATATTCTCTTAATGAATTATTATTTATTGCTAAAAATGGTTTTTTTTTTTTTTTTTTTTTTTTTTTTTTTAAAGGCATTTACTTTCAGCATGCCTTTAATAGCAGTGCTTACATGTACTGCAAGGACGTTAAGCACTCTGAAATCCCCAATTGCTTTTTTCTTTCTAGGCCAGTCCTGTAGTGGTGTTCTCCAGAAAAGCTGAAGAGTGGTTTAAAAGGAAGAGAGTTTTTCTCTGTTGTTCAGGCTTTGATTTTTGTCTGCTCAGTAGAATCACTGATATGCTTTGTTTCACGTGTGTTTTCAGGAGCTGAACATCAGAGTTCGGAGTCCAAGCACAGAAGTCTAACACAGACTATTTCTATTGAACTCTTTCTGTAGGCACCAGGCACAGAAACTCAGCAGGACGTTTTGTTCTCAACAGTTTTCAGAGCCTGTTTATAGACAAATGTCTATATATGTATTTCAAAATATCTAATGCTTTCAGGTGTTTTACTAACCTCACATTTCATAAAGGACTCTCATTTTCCTTTTTCCCCAAAACAAAAAAAGCCCCAGAATAATTTTTTTTATATATATGTACAAGTACTTACTGCAAGAGGACGACAGGGTCTTGTATGAGAATTTAGATCAGGCTAATCTTCAGTCTTATACCCCAGGTCTCTGAAAGGCCACGGCAGACTGTGCCGTCTTGGTGACCGCCTGTTCCTGCCAAAGCCTCCCACAGCACTCGCATAACTCACAACATATCAGTACTCCAGGTAGCATCTGGTTGTAATACACAAACAGGATTTAGGAAGCAGAAAGACTATCTGGATGATCCCCATTGTCGTTATACACCTCTGCAAGGTCAGGCAAGCACAGTATGACCTAGAGACATTAACTTTGTGCCAGCTGTTCTCTTATCCCAGGAAAATAATCTTGCTTTAATCTTATTTGCAAGAGTCTGATAAAAGAGAACCATTCATCATCTACTTTAAATGAATAAATCTCATTTAAAAATCATTGTGATGCAGGTTATATGTGATCTATATTGTTAACTTATCACTGCGAAAGCTGACAGGCCTAAAATTAGATCGTCCAGCTGCATATGGATATGGGGAAGTAAGATTGAACACCATACTGTCCCTCTGCTCTTTGGTGGTGAGGAAGGGTGAAGTCAGAAACAAGCACAGCAGAGGGCAGGATCCTTGCACATTTCATTCCTTTGAAAGGTGTTTCAAGGCCCTCCTGAAACAGAAGAAAAAGATGTTGTGGAAAACAAAAGATCACTGAAGAAGTCAGTGGGGGTTTTTTTGTTTTGTGAGTGTGGTGGCGAGTTATCTGTCTGAAGTTAAATTTTTACCTGTGTTACAGCCTTGTTTCATTTATGTATTCAGCTCACTCACTTTTTAGGAGCTATGTGTTAAAATTGGGGGCAGTGGGGTGTCTGGTTTGAGTTTTGTTTAAGCGACACAGGAGTTTTACAACATTTATGGTTTGCTGTTTAAGGCAGTTTATATTTTGGCCATTACAGCAACATTTTCAAGGCTGACAAAGGGCATGTGAAATGAACTATGTGGCAACACCTCAAGACTACTAAATTCATAGATCGCTGAAGATAAAGGTTCAGAAGACAGAAGAATGTGAATTTCCTGATAACCAGATACTTCATTGACAGGTTACATCTCATTTTCAGGCTTGTTAGAAATAATACAATAAAATGTGATCTGTGACACACACCCTCCCCCCCCCAGAGACCTTACCTGAGAAAATGATGGTAAGGATTAAAATTGCTTGTGTTCTATGTGACCTGACCCTCCCTCTTTTCATCTTGCATGCACACACAGGCAAATAGTGGTTGAAATTGGCAGGTGTGTCAGTACATCACACCAGTAAGTACGTGTACGGGCACTCTGTGTGTAAAGGAAATGAGACAAACGAGGATGCCAGGACTTCAAAATGTCCATACAAGTATTATGAATTCCTGTTTTGACCACTGCACTTAAGACTGCAAATAATCCTGTGTGCAGAAGCATCCAGAAAAGATTGCACACCAAAAGATTGAGGATCTGAGCTATCCAAGAACAGTGTATGCAGTATTTTGAACTGGATGCAAAGACAACCACTGCCTTGTGAAAGGCTTCTGTCTTTGTGCATCTCTCTCTACTGAGAAAACTAATGGAGGATGCTTAATGCTGTACTTATCTGTCTGTAACATGGGAATTCTGCACAGTGGAAAGTTACCAGAGAAACCAAGTGTTAAAAAGGAGGGTTTTAACATAGAAAGCCTTGGGGAGGTAAGTGGAAGCTTTGGGAAGGAAGTAAGAGAGGAACATTCTTTTATAGCAGGGTTGCTGGTCTAACTCCAGGAATGACCGGGGTTAAAGAGGAGCTAAGCTGGAAAGATCAGCATCTCAGGAGGCCAGTCATGAGCTGCAAGAAAGTAATTCTGGACTGTCCCAGAGGAACTGATCCAAGAGCCCAAAGGATGCTTCAGAGTAGAAAGAAAATCGAGGCATAGAAACATATCCAGGATTTATAGTTTTGCTAGCTCTGTTTTTTCCCACGCAATTAAGTACTGGCACTTCTGAAAGGCACAGGCATAGCATTTACCCCAGTTTTCCTGAAAAGTTATACTGTAGCCCAAAGTACACATGTAGTTGAAATTGTGAGAAAGGGTCCTAAAGGCACACAGATGTTTGGAGATGTTGGAGCTAGTTTTAAACCTAAGCTAGCAAGGCATCAGAGGCATAAGGGAAGAAACAACATTACAGTCCATTGGTATGCACGGAAGTTTCGAGCTTATGAGCTCAATAGAGCCAAACACAGCAGTCTGCCGAGCATCAGGACTGCAAAAACTTGATCAGACCCCTGATGAATCATTAGGCACATCTTTTCAGAGTAAGCAGGCCCTGGATTATATAACTACCCAGCTAACCCAGACTCAGAAATACTCTTGATTAACTTTCAAGCACATGCAATGTGCCTGAATCATTTCACAATCACTCCTGTCCAACTTCTTACATAAATATTTTGTGTAAGCATTATGAGAATATTAGGAACACAATAAAATTATGCAAATGTATTTCTATGTGTCTTTCTGTCAGGTATCTGAGCTACTTATTTCCACTGTACACCTAGTGTACAGTCTCATTTTTTGGTAAGTATTACTGTTCTTGCTGTCCCTGCTCTCTCCAAATCATTTTGCTGTTCAACAAATATCTGCACCACCCTGTACGACACTGCAGTCTAAAAAATCATGGTATCAAAGCAACCCATGGTAACCTTTCACTCCAGCCACTCTTAATTTTACACACAAATATAGCATGCAATACAGGTATACTCTCAGCTCCATTTTCCTGGGTCTTTAGTCTTGCTCTGGTGCCAGTGACAACTTAGTTTCGGACCGAGTTCACATCAAATAAAAAGCTTGTCAGTAAAAGCAAGTCTTTTCTGAGTGCTTGTAGTACAAGGGATACAAATTCTCAGCACAGTAGCCACTCAATTTAATTCCCTTTGCAGACATACTGCACAAAGCAGGAGGTAGCCTTCTCCATCTCATATAAGCCAACTTGTATTAGATGTGCTGTTAGTGCATACTTGAATGGTCTCACAGAGACAGCATGGCATACCTATTGCCCTTTATACTCATAGCCTTCCCACTAACTTCTTATACTGACAAGCTCTAAGAGACATCAGGTATGGACCAGAAATAAAGAGAAATAACATGACAACAGATTATGGACCTGTTCTTGTCTAGATTATGAATAGAGTACAGTTTGAGAGATCTACCATCTTGTACAACTAATGTACTTATGCCAAGTTAGATACTTGTTAGCAAATCTCTAGACAAAAGTTGACAAAAAAATTTCAAAAAAATGCAGGTTAGGCTCTTGTTTATAGCCCACATACATCACCTAAAAAAAAACAAAAACAAAAAACCAAAAAAAACCCAAAACCAAACAACCAAAAAAAACCCCACAGTATAGATTTAAAGCATGAGGAAAAAAAAAAAAAAAAAAAAAAGCAGCATTATGTCTTCCTTTGGCTTCAACATGGGATGAATGTTATTTACTTATTAGCTTCACTGTTTGAATCCAAGATCAAAAATAGGACTTTTGAGACAAGGTCAGGATCATGCTCCACCTTATTGTTAAGGAAACAGCACACAGGGTCATAACTTGTGTGTTCCTGAGATTTTACTTTCTCATTGCAAGGTCCCTATTACCACGGATTCTGATAGCATAATGCTTCATAAAGAAACTACTGGAATGACTGCACACAGAAATCAATAGTATTTATTTCATCACTGATATAGGTGATTGAAATATATCTCATAGAATTACATTGATTGGAGGGAAAGTGAAGGAGTAAAGACCAGGGGAAAGCAAAAACTTTATGAAGTTCCAAAATTTTGTCATGTGCAAGTAAGAAGATCATTAACTATTCTACACTGCAGAAAAGTTCAGACTAATCAAGAATCAAGGTCATGAATGCAACAAAAACAAGAACAAGAAGTGTTCAAGCATCCCAGCCTACTGAACAGGGTGTGAAGACATAGTAACAAATATTTTTTCTGTTATTTTGTCTTTACTTTTAATTAGTGGCTATTTAGTGTTACTGTCCAAAAGCAGTTGAAACTGCTTGAAACAGATACAAGTTTAAAGCTTAAGGTTGTGGAAGACTTAGAAGCATAAGGGGGGGGGGGGATCTCTGTAAGAAAATCTTTCTTAGGCGATCTTTTAATGATGCATTAAGTTTTTGGATACTGCTGAAACCTAGCAATTAGGCAATTTAAGAAATGAACAGAAAAAAAATGGGATTGTCATGATGCCAATTAGCATTGACACTGAGAATGCAAATATCAGCATGTCAGACTTTATAGTTCTGTTATTCTCATTGATATTCCAATCAGTCTTTCTGGTCTATTGCACCTAGTCATACAGGTCAGTTTTACATGATTGTGTGTAAAATGAAAAAGAATAGTTATAAATCAAAACCAAGTGTTTGGCTGAAAGGCAACCAAGACCAAGACCACTTAAATGAGCTCCAGACTTTTCTATACTCTAAATATAGACTTCTCTGCTCCCAATTCTTAGTTTTACTAAATCTATACTCTATTTTTTTTCTTTTTCCTCCTAAGCTGAAGCAATGAACAAGAGCTCCTAAGATTAGGGACCACCCAGAGATTTGCTGCAGTTTATACAGACATGCATGTACAGCCCAAAGCAAGGCCATGCGGGAATACTGGAGTTATTTCTGTTTAGATACATCAGCAAGGCTAAGCAGCTCTGGCAATGTTATACCCCGAGGTGACTATATTGTTTCCAGTAGCTGTAGTAACTCATGGGTCCCATGGACATATCCTTATGATATTCTTAGTGATCTCATTACAGTATTGGCCCATTCTATTAGTTAAATAATACTGAGGCTGCTGTACCTCAGGGCTGCACTGCACTAGCTGGGTTGTTCTGGAAATCAGAAGCTGAAAGCACACAGTAGTCCTCTTATCACACCTTCCTATTCAAATGGCGAAGCTTTCCTTTGATGAATGAGAAGCCTTCCTAACTCAGATGCTAGATGGTTCACACCACCATACAGCAGGGGAAAGGTCTAGATATTGGTGGGGACAAGTTTGCACTCAGGTAGGCTACAGCAGTCATCCAAAAGGATTGCCAGCCACTGGACTAAATGTTCCAATCGGTATAGAGAGGCAAAAATTAGATAAAATCCAGATGCCACTTAGCCTCAAGGCAACATCTTCAAAAAAAGATCTTGTCCTAAAAAGAAAATGTGGAACAGTTCAAACCTGCCACAAAAATCAGGTTGAAGAAAGGAGTTACATATACTCTAAGAATAATCAATAGGACTGGAATAATTTCGGCTCTGAGCCTGCACTCTATTCCCTGCGCTCAAGCCTGTAAGTGAGGCCATCCCTTGAAGAGAAATAGCACTCCACAAAGGCAGGCAACTTCCCATGTGGCTTTTAAGACTGAAAAGAAATAGCATAAAATGCAAGTGATCCAAAATTCATGATACAATGAAAGCAAACTATCTTTTTTAGGGGAGAGAGGACCTGTTTGTTTTCTTGCAAACTCACGTGGTTTAAAGAATGATCAGTGACTCAGGAACCTAATTTAATTAGGGAACTGAATAACCTAATAGCAAATACAACTTAAATGGAGTTGAATGCAAAATAATAGAAGGAACAAGATGAAATCCTTGCATACTCTGATGGCTTGTACCAGTAAACATTTAGAAAAAGAATTAGACATGTTTCTGAAAAGCACACTGTCCAATGGAAGTATAAAAAACCCAAATAACTTTTTAGCCTTCATTAAGGAACAGATAACAAGCAATCTGGAAAATATCAAAGTGCCATTATATAAAATCAATGGTACTTTAACATTTCAGTTCTGGTCATCTAATTTCACAAAGAAATGAAACAGAAATAGTAAGGGATAGGGAAGGGCAATAAAAACAGTTAGAGATGCAGAAATAGTTCCACATTGGAACAGATTAAAAACAAAGAAAAAGAAAGATAATAATTCTTGTTTGGAAAGAAAAAAAAAACTGAGAATACAACAGATCTATAAAATAATGTATAGAAAAATGCAACAATGGGATCGTAGTTAATAATGAAACATACTAGAACAGAAGAGATTTTTAATACTGATAAAATGCATGAAATTCAGTTCCACAAGATCCTGTTGAAATAAAGATTTCAGTAGGATTAAAAAAGGGAGGTATTGCTGCAGGCACAAGAAAGTCTCCATCTGAAGCTACCTAAAATAAATACATTTCAGTAACACAAATCTGCTTGCTTTCAGGTATTATTGTGCATAGGGATATTACTGTAAAATTGTCCATGAAATATTAGATATTAATCTTTCTCTAAAACAGCCGGAATTGGCTACTGCTGGTCTCTGAAAATGCAGCTCTAGATGGATCTTGAGTCTGATCAATTACAGCAACCCCTGTGTTACTTTTGAAACTGAATAGCATAATGTTTCCATTAATAAATTAGTAAATAAACACTTAAATTGACCATTTACTTCAGAAAAAAAGTTAAATGCAAAAAATTACATCCCAGGGAGTCATTTGTAAAAGAGGGAAATAAAACAACAACAAAACACCAAACCAAGAACAAAGTACCAGGAGCATGATACGTATCAATGAAGGTCCGGATGCTTTGAATTGCTTAGCACAAATAACTTTAGTCAATCTGTTCAAGAGCTACAAAAGCTGAAAACTTCTGAAAAAATATGATTTATGGTAACTTCTGCAAAGACAGTGCTTTAACTAAATGTTACAAAGGCTAATCATTTCTCCTGCTTCCCCAGCCAAGTTCAGCAGTTGATCTCACTCACAATTGAGCTACTACTTCAGGAAGTGAAGTACACTCTGAAGGTATTCAACTTTTGATGAACAATCAGGACAAGGTTTAATGATTCCAGGTCTGTCCCCCCAACCCCCCTCTTTCAGCTCACTGTAAAAAGTTTCACACAGTATAATTGAAATAAATGAGATATTAAACCCTAAAAGTCAAGGTACATACAATTAAAAAGTAATCACTGTTCACTTCAGCTACCTGGTAGGACATCATCTTATGAGTCTCAAAAGCCACATCATTTTAAGTGACTCATTCTGTCTGCCCTTTATTTACAAATTACTAGCATTATTGAAGTATGTCTGGTTTGATTATTCCACAGACACTACCTAATAGAGAGGTTTGAGCTTCCAAGCTCATTTAACAGAGGTTCACAGCTCAGACTCAAACCAAGGTCTCTGAGACAAAATGCACTTATTTATCCACTAAAGCCATCTACTGGAAAATCAATCTCTCAGACGTAATGAGTTGTAAGACAAGTAAATTAGAGTACAGATTACTCTGTCAATTGGAACACATAACTTTCCTCTGTAATTAAGTATTTCATATGTGGTGCATTGTATTTGGCACTGGTTGCTTTGTTCAATTACTGTATATTTTATTTTAAAGGAAGAAGAAACTTCCTAAAATACCTTTGCTTCCACTTTCAAATGTGCATGAGCCAAAACAGAGGCTCTGGAGAAACCAGAAAAATTTTCTGCCCTAGCAGGAGCTGGCACTGGAAATAAAGTGTGCTGTATAATTAATGTGGCTGTCCTTTCTCACTTCAGCCCTGCTACTGATATGCAAACAGTTACTTTAGAATAGCTCCAATCAACCTTTATCCTAGTCACAAGAACAGTGTGGATATGGAAGGCAAAATGAAAAATTATAGCTCAAATCCATAACTCAAGAAAATATTTCTGTTTAAAAATGCAGCTAAGAAAAATACACAATTAACTTCATGTTGTTCTTAAAACATCCAGGGACTAAGAGCATGCAAACCCTGTTCAGGTTTGCAGATGGTTGAGGCATCTAAAGACTTCTTACACCTGTACTGACACAGGAGTATGCTGCGAGTTCAGGACATACACAGGCAAAAACATCGGCTTTGGAAGAGGAAGACCTTGGGGTGGGATGGGATCCTGGACAAACCCAGGATATTCTGAATGCTTGAGAAACCTGTACCATAGATAGAGCTCCCACACGGCTAAAGATAAAGGAAAAGTTTGGAGCTCACCCGTGTTACAACAGTAGCATGAAGGGCCAGCCAGAATCGGAGACTGAGAGCTCTTATGTTGTGCAAACCTCTGTTCTCAGGATGGAAATACCAGAAAGGATACAGTATCTGTATCCCAGGAGCATCCCTGCAGACTTACAAATTTGAGTAGTGCCTGGACACTTACATTCCAGAGGAGTCTGAACATTTGGTTCACTTCAACTAGTTCTAACAGTATTTATTAGCCTTCTGTGTTTAAATCCTACGTTTGCATTTGAACATATCCAAGACTTACATCTGTTTTTTAAAAAAGGGCTTGGATACTGCACATGCATAGTTGTGGAGGATTATATACCAGAAGAACCCACTGGAAATCCCACATCACCATGTATGTACTGATTCAGTTTTTTAAAAAAAGACATTTCATATTATTCTGTGATTTGCAGGTACTGTATATAGAAAGGTTTTCCTAACTCTAAGAATAAAAAGGACTGTGTCGTTTGTGGTTCTAAAGAACATCTTTGGGGACAGAGATAAAAAGTTCACTTTTTTTGTGTTGTTCATTTGTTCTTCAGCTCCTTCCTTTTCACTGCTGCATCTGATCCACCACCCAGAGAAATCAAAGGAAGATTTTTCTGATCAGTGCTCCTCTGTTGGTGTCAGATACAATCAAAGACTGGGAGTTTATTACATTAGAAAGTGTTGGGATTTAGTGACAGATCAGATCAAATCAGCTAGGGGAAACTACCACGGATCAACATTTAAAGTGCAATGCCTTTTTCTTGAGTAAAACCTGGCCTGTTGTCAAGGAAGAAAACTTTCCATATTTTGAAACTCACTTTGTCTTTTCAAACAAAGTCACATTAAAAAAAAAAAAACAAAACCCACACACACAACAAAAAAAACACAGATGTATGAGATAATTCCCACTTAACAGACAGGCCAAACAACTAACTATTATGATTTCTTATTTAACATGCACTGCAGAGAAGATGCTTTATTGCCAAGGAACCAAAAATTATTCTAAACCAAAGCCCTTCTGTACCACCAGTAATACAGAAGAGAATTTACATAAGTATGAGCTATACTTACCTCCATTCTAAGTTCATTTTACATTACCTGAGAGACTTAAAGATGTCATGGTGTTAATTAAGATAAGGCCATTTCCCATCTTCAAAAACCTTTACTAAACATTTTCTAGACATCTAGTAGGTAGCTCATGTGTCTCCTTCAGGCCCATCTACACCATGCAATGAAGTAACACACAAGAGTTTCTAGGCAGTTGTTGTGATTTAACCCCAGCCAGCAACTAAGCACCACGCAGTTACTCACTCATTCCCCCACCCACCCAGTGGGATGGAGGAGAGAATCAGAAGGGGGGGGGAGGGGAAGTAAAACTCATGCATTGAGATAAAGACAGTTTAATAGGACAGAAAGGAAGAAAGTAATAATTGATTATAATAATAATAAAAGGATTGGAATATACAAAACAAGTGATACACTATGCAATTGCTCACCACTTACCGACCGATGCTCAGCTAGTTCCCGAGTAGAGCTCTGCCCCTCTGCCAGCCAACTCCCCCCAGTTTGTATACTGGGCATGATATAACATGGTATGGAATACCCCGTTGGCCAGTTTGTGTCAGCTGCCCTGGCTGTGTCCTGCGCCAGCTTCTTGTGCCCCTCCAGCTTTCTCACTGGCTGGGCTTGAGAAGCTGAAAAGTCCTTGATTTTAGACTAAACGTTACTTAGCAACAGCTGAAAACATCAGTGTGTTACCAACATTGTTCTCATACTAGATCAAAACATAGCACTATACCAGCTACTAGAAAGAAAGTTAACTCTATCCCGGCCAAAACCAGGACAGCAGTAAATCCAAATGGCACAACACAGGGCTGTGTGTGGTGACTAGCTCAGGGCAAGAAGCCATGTCTGAGGAGCTCAGGCACCACACTGGAACAGTGTGCTCATCCTTCTCCTGTGACTGACTGGCTCAAACATCCCTGACATAACCTGTTCTCTCTAAAGTTTTCACAAGGCGGGCATCTTTCTTACTCTTTCAAACCCTCTTACAATTGAAAGTAATCAATTTCCAGCAACAGAGATATAAGGCAATAAAGCAAGGACAGCCTTAGGATGCTTTTGCAAATCATGGTTTAACAGATCTAAAAAAGCAGCAGCATAGTTGTGCATTATAATTCAGCTCTCAGGAAGCATGACTTCTTCACAGGACAAGTCCCATCAAAATCAGAAAGATCACATGGACTTTAGGTGCTGATATTGCGAATGACAGCATACAGACAAACTGCTGAGACTACACGCTGTCCCACTAAAAAAAGAATTACTTTAAGATTCCCCTTTCTACCCTGGTGCTACCAGTTCCTGAATTTGAGCTACATTTTGCAGTCTTGTAGTAGGATATTCAAATAGGGGCAAATACACAGAGAAAGGAATTTATTCATCTGCTTGTGGTTTTAAATACTGGTTATGATATTCTGCGGTCCTGAGCACTAGTCAGTAAACTGTACCACACAAAAGTTTTCCACAATAAGCATGCTATAGACACATATACACTGTGCTAAAGAGCTTACAGCATAATTTTCAACTTCATACCCAATACATGTGACTCCTTTTTAAAATAAGACAACTACCTTTAGATGACTGACCCAAGAACACAAACAACAACAAAAATACAATGGAAACTGCACTGTTTGTGGTTTGGTTTTTTTTTTTTTTTTTAACCATAACATAGGTAGGCAAAGTCACAGTAGGTAAGATCTGCCATAGGCAGGCCACTTCAAAAGCAGAAGTTCCTAGTGCTTTGCCTCCATCAGGGTCAGACCAACAAAAAGCGAAAAAGCCATAGTCCTCAGCGCGAAACCGCAGGAGAAAAAGATTCTGCCACTCTCACAAATAAGCCATAGAGCTGGGCACACAGAGTGGTCTCTCCACCTGAGCAGCCACCAGCTCAAAGTCTAGACACACAATAGAGAGGAGCTTCAAAACTTTCCCAGTCATTCAGCACTCAGCAGGACTTAAGGTACAATTCACCTGTTAACCTTAAGTAGCAGAAAACCAGACTGAGTGTCAGGTTCAACCATGCCCTAAAACCCTGAAGAAAGCACTGTTGAAGCTATTTCTGTTTTAATGCAAAGGAACTAGGTGTGGGAGAATATTCAGGAAAAGTAATCCAAATTCACTTTTTAAGAAGATTAGTTAAACTGCATTAAACTGGCAAGTGGATGCTTTTACTCAGAATGAAAGTGGCCTTAACTTGGTTTAGTTTAATTTGCTTTGGAAGAAGATCAGGAATTAATCTCATTTAACTAATCCACTTAGTCCATTAATTACTTCCGATTCTTGAGTTTTACAGTGCAGACAAACCCACTTTCGTCTTAATTGTCAGTCTGAGCTTGCAGATCTAGATGGAACAGTTTAAGGAGCACGTTCCAGATACAGGTTACCATCTCCATGGCTAAACCTCATTAAATAATGTTGTTTATCTTACTAAATACAATTCCATTGCAAAACAAGAGAGATTAATTGCCTTCAGTGGTCTACGGAGTAGGCCATGTGTGCACTAAATATAATAGACTAATTTAAGGCAGGCTTACCGGATACTCTGTTGCTCAAGAAGCTTTTAGCTGATAATGGTTGGAGGGTTTATGAGTTGGATTGTTTTATCAGCTGAACTGGTATATTGAGAATACTGAAAATGGATCTCAAAAGGAAGAAAATACAGAACTTTCCTCTCTGACGTTACACTAGCCTTGGTCCTCCTATCCAGGTTTTTAAGAGTTCCTCCTAGAGCAATTGATATGCAAACAGGGTAGATGCTCTGAGGTAGAAACTTTCAGGTAGCCCTGGGGCACTGATCTATCACCTTAAGATGAGGCTGGTATGAGCCTTGCTCAGTATTTCCAAAGTTTTTCCATCTATCACCTAAAGCGAGATCAAATATATTGATTATTTTTCAGGGCTTCTGAGGATGGAAATTACCATTAGATTAGGGGAAATATGAACAGGTCACACAAATGCAAATGGTAATTCATTCCAGGAAAGAGAGGCTAAAGTCAAGCCTACTGCAGTTATTCATTTGGGTTTGGTGACACTTGTCAGCCATGTATCACAACCTTGCTTCAGGGAACAAGTAGAGAACAGCCCTACTGTTGCCAGCCCAGCCTAAACATTACCTGCAGTTCCCACCTGCAAATGTGGTTTTGGAAAGAGAACTGCTTATGCTCCAGGGAGAACTTGTACCTCCACACTTCTCACTGTCCCAGCTCTCTCAGGGAAGGGCTGCTACTCTCCCTGCCTGACATCTCCACCGATGCCAGCAAACAGGACTGAGCACAACGGGAGCCAGCCACTTTCCAGAGGAACTGTTTAACCCAGGTAGAGAGCAGCAGCCTGGGACAGGACACACTGAATCCATGCTGATGTTCCTTATGGCCTCCAGGAAGAGGGACTGGGAGGTGTGAACTCCAGCACAAAACTCAAAAATATGAGGATATGCTACAGATGCCATTTTGCCCTAGGAGCAGAAATATCTCAGTATGGCTCTGCATATAATTGCCATCTCACTGAAGTACTTCAAAGCTAGGCAGCAGGAATTGTCAGGTTTCAGATAGCATCTGAACAGCATATGACCCCAGCTCATACTCTGCAGCGCAGCACAGTGCCTCAATTAATTTGTACTCTGCCTACACCAAACTAGATTTACTCTTAGCAGAAAAACCTATTTGTGGCATGTTGGTCTCAGCCTGTGTTCCTCTCTCATGTCATGAAGCCAATGAGCTGATGCCCAAAGCATAACTAATGACACATTTCACAGCTCAGAGGGGTATATGACCCACTCAACCACCGACTGAACAGTGGCTGTTCTACCTGGACATTACCACACACTCTCCAGCCAGTTAAAAACAAACATCACCAGCCACTGGCTGTGGCAGGCAGATAGGAGAAAGCCTCTAATCCTACCACGAGCTCCTACACCACCACGAGGCCTGGGAGATGCCTCGTCACTGGTTAGCTGAACATGCACGATGCTTTCTTTCACATTAGACTCTGCCTAGGTGCTCTCTAAAAGAGCAGAACTGATGCAACTGATCCACATTTTGACTAAATCCAGTTGCCACAGTAATAAAGCCATGATGACCTAGTTCTAGCTGATGAGAGCAACCTCACTTACAAGTTTGAATAGATTCGCCCAGGAAGTTAACCCTAAAAGGGTGTAACAAGCCTGGAAAAGAAGTAGTTTTGCGTGGTTAGCCTTCTCCAAGATTGTTAAATTTCTGCAACAGTAGAGCAGATAAACCCCTAAATTTAGCACTGAAAAGACTTCCTATTTTAAGGCATATTTATGACAATAAAGTGCTATCTTCCACACACACATGCAAGTGTTATTGTTGGGGGGGTTCTATTGATTTAGAAAAAGATGAGTTTTCTGCTAGCCAGACATTAAAGCACCAAAACAAAAACCTCACACAGCCTGTAAACAAAATATATTGATCATAAAAGCCAAACTCCATGATGAATATGGAAATAAAAATCTTACATCTTAACCATAGTATTACCTGACTGTCAGCTACAGCAGACAAAGAAAAAAAGAATACTCACAGTCTCCAGTGGACTACAGCAATATATTGCTGTATTTAAATGCGAGAGATAAATAATGGAATATCTCCATCACAATCTTGTGCCTTAACAATGTCCAACTAATCTACTTTGGTTTTTGGATAGAAGGGAAAAGAGCAGAAATCCACGATTAATGACATTTTCCAAGTATTCTGGTTTACATGTATTTAGCTTCTCCACAACAGGAAGAGAATAAGGGTGAGGGGAGAACCTCTCGGAAGTGCTGTTACAGATAGATAATTCACAATGCATATTCTCCCCCACAATGGTTAGTTGTGTACATTTTCAGTTTTTACATATATATAAAAAGGTATTTCCAGACAACATAATGCAATGTGGGATTTCATACAAAATTTTATAAGACCAAGTTAAGCAAGAGAGAGAGAGAAAGATGTAGGAAATTGCCACATTAAGCAACCCAGACGCTATGACTTTTCACAAGTTTTAACAGAATACAGACTCAAGACATAAAGGGAAGATGATTTGTTTGTTGCTTCTCTCTGTGCCAGACCTGAAAGACCACAGAGCCTGTGGTTGCTGAGGCACTGGGCTTAGCAATGCAAAGAATGAACTTCACTCAAATTGTTCTTGCACTGTTTCAAGGGAAAGGCAGAAACACAAACTACTCACCTACTGCCCCAAAATCTACTCTGGCACAGGTGTGAATTCATAATACAGCTGGAGAGATATATCAACAAGAATCAATCCAAGTCCTGGATGACACTGAAGCTACTTTGTGTGAAAGTCCTCCGTAGTCACCTTCCTCCTTCTTAACAGTAGCTCTTCTTTTCCTCCTTTGATCAGCCCTACCACCTTTTTCTGTAATCTAAGGACTAGAGAACAGCTGCCTGAAATGCCTAATCCCCACAGCCACCAGCCTGCTTCCCGCCTGCGCCTGCAGCTAACTCACTAGAGCTTCCGAGCCTTTTCTTCTGTTACCTGTCTAGGTCCTTAACTTTGCAAAATTATCAACATAGACTAGATCTTTTCCAGACTCCCTCCCTTCCACCTTCCATCACAAATCATACTGCTTGTACACCTCCTCATGACCTACTTTTTCTACCAGCAATCCTTTTTCAGCATTTCTTATGACCATATTTCCTTTACCTTCAGCTTTTCCATGTTTCTTTAATGACGCTACCTACTTTCTGCCTCTCCCTTTTCTTCCTCTGCTCTTTTCAGTACTTACAATTTCTTTCCTTTCTCTTCACAGGCAGTTCACTATGTCCCTTTCTCACCTCTTCCACAGGCTGTATATGCTTCTGTTCTCCACTCAGCTTACCCTCCATTCTTTCATTTGATTTTGAAGCTACATTCAACAAAATCTAAACAAAAAGCAGGAAAGAAAGAAAGCACTAATAAAGCCCTGATCACAGCTCTAGACATCCTCCAGCAAAGTTATCTCTAGTGTCCTTGCTTATAGTTTAAGGAGGGCCAATAGATCTCATTCAGGTAACACACCTGGAGCAGTAAATGACTGCACTCAGCTGTCTTGGCTCTATCTCACATCATGAGCACAGAGATATTGCAGTGCTCCATGAAGCCAGACATTACTTTCAGTGTATAATATAAATGCTGCATAAGCAAGCAAAACTTAACACAGGACAAAACTACTTCATATTAGTAAAGCATTCAGAAAATAAATTCGCAGAGGACTACTGCTCTTCCAGTTGTGTGGCCTGCAGCCTTATGCCTTTCAGCAATGCAGCTGAGGCAGCCAACAACCACCCTGAAAGACACTGCTGCCCATGGTGAATTATTGCTTAATTAGATGGAGCCGGGATATTCTATCACATGTGCAATGCTTTATGAATAAAATCAAGTGTATCCTGCTTTCTAAGCATTCATCTCACCACAGCATAAACTTGGGAAGTGACAGCTTGCTACCAGGAGGAAATCTACCCAAAAAGAGGTATCTGGTTTTTTTCAAAAAAAGAGTGCAACTATAAACAGTTCAAACAACTCAGTAGTCTGCAGTGCTGTCAGTCATAAATGCTTATGTGGTGCAGGAGCAGAGAAAAGCTCAAGTCAGTATCAGGATCCCACTGTGATGAGCTGCATTGATGTGGGAAAATAGCCTGGTGGGAGTTTCTCCACAAAAGTAGCTCCATGGTCACTCCCTTTCTATGTTCACTCTAATTCCCCACTAAGGATGCCTTCATGCTAAACTGCTTCCAAACTAGTTTGAGGCAATTTCAGAAAGATCCTCTGTTTGGATTAAGAGTGGCCACATGAAGAGTTCATGCAAAAACAGCTGCCATGCTTTAAATTCACATTCTAGATTGTTTTGAAACAGATTTCATGTACAAGTATATACCTTAAACATAAAATCTCTGCCTTGAAGGATTTATTTTCAAAAAATCCAATCTCACAAACACTTATACACCTTCTCAGCCTGCAGTATACAATTAAACCCTTCCAGTATGTTTTAAGAAGGTTGCCTAAATTTTTGTGATCTAAAATGTTAGGAATAGCTTTTAATTTCTGAGTTAATTGGAGGTGATCTCCCTCATGTCAAACTCCTAACAATAGGTCAATAAATTCAGCAAGAGGTCTTTTCAAGCAATATTTAAATTTCTAGTTCATAAGAGTCTCAAATCAGCACATACTTGAGTGAATACTGCACTTCTCAAGAGGCTAAAATCGCTTATACTTCCCACATTTCAAACGTTTTGTAAGATCTAATACTATAAAGACACATGTTAACACTTTAATTATTTGGTTAGTCCACTACTGAGGGCTTCCTACACAAAACTGGCACAAAAGTAATTCCCTGATTAATTTAACTCTTACAAAGGTAGTGCAAAGAGTGAAGAGAAGGATGAAGGAAGATTATAATAATACTACTGTTAAAAGGTTTTGTGATTTGTCTAGCACAGGGAAAGTCCCTACAAACAATACCTAAAGAAACATTGTGTGAGATAGATATAGATATATATATATATAGGGCTAGAAGTCCAGGAGAACAGTGACAGCAGTCCAAATAAATCCAAAGATTAATTAAATAAATAGAGATGCTGGTAGTGAAAAGTGATTCCAATCCCTGGTCAGTACAGGGTTAAGGGCAGTAACCGTCAGGTCTCAGAAATGGGCGACACTGTCCACAGAAGGGGGTAACCCAACTGAGAGCAAAGATGGTGTACTAATTCCATTGAGTGCCTCTACTGATAGGTCTCTGCAAAAGGTCCTGGCTAGATGAAGCTGCTTTACTCCGAAGGAAGCCCCGAGGAAATGTAGTCAGAAGCTCTAACTAATGAGTGGAAGATGAACTGTGTAACACTGAAGGCACAAACACTAAAGGCAAATGTGGGCGGTGCATATCAGACTAGTTATCTTTCTACAGTAACTGTCATCATTGATGTGTCATGTGTAATCTCCTTTGAAAGCTGGTAATATACTAAAGACCATGAACTTAAAGAATGTATGTGTAATTCATCTCTTCTATAACATTAAATATGACATTAATAGCTCCAGCAGGATATTAAAGTATAAATTCCTCAGCCCACCCTGGACAAGAGTAGCTAGCCAGCAGGCTAGCCCTCAAAGCCTGCCTCTAGAAAAAGTCATCAAGCCCTCACATTTCTGTTCCAAACCCCAATTCTCAAAGACATGGACCATGGGTGACTGAAGACACTAAAGCTTTCTGAAAAGAAAGAAAGGGAGATTAAGTTCCTACAGAGAAGACAGAAAGTCCTATTGGCTACTCACGCAAACTTTGAAGCTGAAGCAGTGAAAATAAGTGGGAAATTACATTGGAGGGAAGCTGCCCAGAGCACAGACACATTTAGGCTCTGATTGAAAAAGGATAAGCGTGGCTACCTACTTACTAAGATTAACTGGATTTTTGTGTGTGTGTTTGTAACATTTCCTTCCATATCAGCAGGCAACAGTAGGGCCTCAACTCTTGCTTGGCCTTGTTTGGCCCATTAATTTGTCTGAAATTGGCTACAAGGGGGCTTGGGGGAAAACCACTGAACTGAGCAGATAGTAAAAATTTCAGTGTGACAATGATCCTTGTGGACCTGCAAGCATTTTTAGGAGACACAATGCTGAAGGGTACTTCTTGCTACACTGCTAATGACCCTTATTTGCAGTTGGTATCACTGGTGCCAAGCCTAGGAAAATAGTTCCTTGTGGCAAACACAAACCAGCATTTCTCTTGCAAAGAGCAAATGGATGAGCAGTACCCTGGGACTCTGGGCAAAGCCTGAGGCATCACACATGGGAAATTTTCAGTTATCTGAAAATTCAGTTCTTTTCCCTGTTTCCGTAATTTAAGGAGAGGTTATAGAAGAAGCCAGGCAAATACTGCCATAATCTAAGTAACATTTGTGAAAGTCATATGGTTACATCGCTTTACTAGTTACGCTATAAACTGGTCCTTTTTTGTTAATCAAGGCAACTGCTGAATCTCGTGTTTCACTTCGGTGGTGATAAATGCCTTTGGGTCTCAGCATCCCAATTCATAGTGAATACTTGAGAGTACTGCAGATAAATCAGCTGGGGTAGCAAGAAGAAAGAGGGGTAACAGCTGCTATTTCAGGCCAGTGGATTTAGTGTGCTAGTCTCTTTCCTGATTTACATTGTGTAATGTTGCAATATTCATATAGTGCAAGATACCCTGGACCAGCTGGTTGTGAAAGTAATTTGGGTTTGTATCTCACAGTCTGCAGCTGCCTGGCTTGGATAGAGAGCCACCATTCTCCAAGTGAGCCTTACCTTAAAAGGAGTTTTTGTTATTCATCGTATCTCATTCCTCATCAGCTAAAGTCTTGGTTTCTTTGGCTTATGACAATTCTGCCAGGCAGGTACAGGGCTGTGCTAAGGAACAAGAGCCATTTGGATCAGGGTGCCAAGTCAGGATAATTATACAAATCATTGTTTT
>JAVJGG010000072.1:457010-485508 GCA_035590195.1 Aviceda cuculoides | reverse complement strand
AAAACTCCAGCAGTTTTACAGAGGCTGTTTTCTTTTCTTTAACGAATGTTTGAGACATTGACTATCAGACCGTCACACCACCCCGTGGCTCAAACAGTCGCTGGACTTTGATTCTCGTTGATATCATCTTCATCTGTGGTGATTTTAATATAGCGGACAGTAGGAGAAGAGGGAGAGACAGATGAGGATAGTAAGCGGCTAATCATACATCTTACTATGGCAAGGCCTGTTATTAAACATATAAATCCAATTAATATCATAAGTCCAATATTTACAAGCCATTTTCCCCATCCCGTCAGTCCCAAGGATCCCAGAATGGAATGTAGCCATGAGTTTGGATTCCAGCCATCAAACCAGTCAGCTGGTTGCATTGCGTGGAACAGTTCTCTTGTCTGGTCGGCAATCTCCTTCATCTTTGCCCGGGCTTCCTCAATGGAGGTCGTGGCATTATGAATGGTAATACAACATTCAGATTCAGTCAAGTTTAACATACCACACACACCTTGTTCTTTTAACAATAACATATCTAAGGCTAAACGATTCTGTAATGTCATTTTTGATACCTGTTGCACTTGGAGATTTAGTTCCCCAAAGGCATATCGAGTCCAATTACTTAATACATGTACTTGCCAAGTTAGGTTTTCTAACACCCATTGGTGCCGAACAATATACCCAGATGGTGCAAAGAATGCTTCCAGCTCTAATGATACCTTCTGTCCCCAGGTATAATAATCAGGTTTTAGAATGCCATGAATCCACTTCTGGGTGCTACTTGGGTCATCAAGCTCTCGTTTTTTCCTGTGAATAGGTGGTGTGGTATATTCAAAGATTCGCCTGGGACACATAGTAGGAATTCCCAAACCACACCACAATCCAGCCTGTTTGATAACATTCAAGTGCGAGTACATTTTCCCATCTGAACACCCCCAGACGGTCCCCTCAGGGGCAGCATACAAAGCGTTTTGACAAGTAGCTGCATCTCCCTGGGGTATTTGATTATCTTCCCCCACCTTCTGTCTTGGGAAATGGTTAATGGGAATTCCACATTTTAGCCATATATTAACATTATTGGTAATCTGATTACATTGGTCATCCCGGTTTCGGTATCCAAAATTAGGATATCCCCAACAGGTGCACATATCTCGAATTAAGGTTCTAACTTCCAAACTGATCCACGTTTCGATGGGATTGCCGGCGCCTGTGGTACAATCTATAATGTGGGTACAGTTTAACAAATGGACATCATTGGGGTTGGGCGTGCCCACAAATTCTTTCTTTAATAAGTGAAGAGGTTGTTTTTTTAACATGTGTTTCACTGACCATCCCCAAGCAGTGTGGGCGCTATTCATTGAAAGATATTGTCCCTTCCTGTCAGGTATGTGAACACACCAAGCTGAATCCCATCTTACATTATATTGTAATTCAAAAGGGGTAATTTCCGGGGAAGCAGGCCAAAAGGGCACTAGATTACAAGATATATTGTGATAGGAAGGGCAGCCTGTTATTCTCCACCAGGATGGAGAAGGTGGGAATCGTCTGGAATAGACTTCCTTGAATCCTGGAGGACACGGTGGGCTATGACTAATACCAATTTCACGACTGACCTCCAATCTCCATCGCTTACAAGTTTTGTTTATTAAGTCAGGCCACCCCGTGTCCCGAGGGATCTCATAGAAGGCTGCTTCATCTCGCCACCATCTGCCAGAGGAAGTATAATCACTTCGATATTGATACTCAAAAGGGGCATCTACTAACCCTATAATGCCATTGCTCATATTATGTTTTCCAATATTGAGCTTCATGGGTATCAAACCGAATCTCATCCCCTGCTCAGCAGAAGTAGGCATCTGAATACAGATCCCCTGATCCGTTCTATTCCAGACATGTATGAATCCTTGTATCACTTCCCAAGCTAAATTGGAGGTCCTTTCTCCTTGTCCAAATGTGCCAAAGCTAAGGAAGGCAAGGAGGAAGGAGTTCCAAACCATCTTTCCCTGTTATACCATAAAAATATCACAACTAAAATCAAACAAACAATACAGATAATGGCCCACTCATCAATTGAAAACATAAGTCCTGCCGTGGGCTTCTGATAACCTGCAAAATATATACAAAAATAAACAATGATTAGAGGGATAGGATTGGAGGAGATGTCAAGCAGTGTTGCTGGTGGTTGGGATCCATCCGAGAGGCTGAGGTGCACTCTCCAAGGCGTTCATGCAGCTTCTGTAAAACAACCTCATACAGGTCATGTGTAGGATGTGTTACTTATTATAGATGCATACAAACTAGCCTTAAACTTCAAGCTCTCTTGACTGGAATTGCTCTGTTTAAAGCATCCATAGATCAGCAGAATATGCTCATTGTGTGTAAAAAGGCTAATAAATTTATAGCGACCTCTTGCTCTTACGTGGCGTAGATGCCGCTGCAAGAACTCCAACGCGGTCTGCTGCCAAGCTTTCTGTGTCCTCCCCCCAACTCAGGAATTCTGAGAATTCAACACAGCATCACTAGCCAGAAATACAAAAGTAACAAAAACATAAGCAAGCAATCTAGCAGCTATGGTTTTAGTAGTATAGCAGAGGGTTAGGTTTATATTATGCATCTTAACTGATATGCTTGTTAGAATCCAGTTAGTAGGATACAGAAAAAATATATTCTTATCAGCCATTTAACATCAGAACAACTTTAATTCAGGACATGAAGGCCCACTTAGAAGGATGGAACAATCCATCTGGTATTGATACGATGCTCCTTCCCATGGGTGTCTGTGGCTACCCAGGAATAGAGGTTAAGAGGCGTCTTTAGGGTTAGGGGCACTTGCCCCACAGTGGGCAGTTCCACTAATACTGGTTGTCCAGCATAGTGGAGCAAGTGTGGAGGGTCTTTGCCACCTTTCGTCCCTGGAGCAATAGAAGGAGGTGTGGGACAGAACGCTAGGAGTCGGGGGCAGCCATTTGCCCCCCACCGGCTATTGATTCGGTATACTGCTTCTGGTACTCGCAAGGCCCACCCTGGGTCATGGGGCCTCAGAGCTCGTTTTAGAAGTCCATTCGTTCTCTCCACAATACCATTGGCTTGAGGGTAATAAGGGGTGTGAAAAACCCACTGGATTTCCTCACCCTTAGCCCATTCTTGCACTATTCCAGCAGTGAAATGGCTCCCATTATCAGATTGGATTGATTGAGGCTTGGGTAAGCAGCTAAACCATACTTTAAGACTTTTCACTGTATTCTCTCCTGTTGCTCTGGATACAGCTTCAGCTTGTGTTAGTCCTGATACCACCTCTACTCCTACTAACACATATCGTTTTCCCTCTGATACCCGAAAGGGGCCAATATAGTCAATTTGCCACGTTTGCCATAAACCTTTGTTTGTCCTTAAATGTAGGGGTTGTTCTTTTAAAGGGTTATATTTTTCCAAACGAACTCGGCATTGACCGCATGCAGAAATAACAGTATTACATAATTCTCGTGTAACGGCCCATCCTCTACTAATAGCTTCTTTGTATAGGTCTTTACTCCCTGAATGGCCACGCTTCACGTGCAGCCACTCCAGAAGGTGTTCCCATTTCTCTGCTTCACCATCGATAGCAAGACTGGCTAGACGTGTTAAGGAATCTACTTGGTTATTTAGGAGGTGAGCTGGGTTATCTCCTGTCTGGTGTGCAGCAACCCAGCCTACCAAGAAAGATCTCTGCTTGGCAATATTCAGTATTTCTTCCCATTTGTCTCGTTGCCACACTGGCACTTGGTTTACTTTCCACTGGTTTTGTTCCCAAAATGGTAACCATTCAGTGCATCCTTTAAACACTGCATAGGAGTCAGTATAAATGTGTACCGGTTCTGTTGTCTCTGCTTCCTTAACAACTACGCTCCACACAGCAACTAACTCCCCTACTTGGGCGCTACCCTCTCCGTCAGTTATCACATGCTCCCCTGAATCAATATGTAATGCTACTGCTCGATACTTCCACATTTTTCCTTCCCTTTTTGCAGAAGCATCAGTGAACCACACATTTTTTAAATGGGGTTTGAAATCAGGAGCCACTTTGATGTATGATGGAGGGGGTTCTGTATCTGGGTGATCAGAAGGAGGATCCTGTATTTGGAGCATTTTGGGTGTTCCCTCCTCTATCTGTCTAGTGTGACAGTAGTGGTCTAACTGGGCATACCACTTCCTTACTGTTTCTCGTTGAGCTACTCCTGCGGGGGGAGGAGTTCCAGCTAATATTGGTTTCAGGATCTTAAAAGGTCCTCGCAAGATGATGGGCTGCTGCCGTATAATTCTCTCGGCTTCCTGTAAGGCTAGGTTAACCACAAAGAGTCCTTTCTCCCAAACGGAGTACCGTTTTTCAGCATCCTTAAAGCTACGAGAGAAAAATCCTATAGGACGAGTAGGGCCTTCAGGTCCACGCTGCCACATATGTATAGATAACCCATGAATTGCAAAACCCCATTCTATGTGGAGTGGGTCTGTTGGATGTATCGGCCCTAGGGCCTGGTAAATCCCTGCTTCAAAAATTAATAATTTCAGAGCCTCTTCATGGACAGGTGTCCAGTCCCAAGCAGTTCTTTTACGGGTTAAATCATATAAAGGGCGAGCTATGATAGAAAAGTCGGGGATGTGTTTTCTCCAAAACACTAGCAAGCCTAAGGCATGCTGTAATTCTTTCTTATTTTCAGGCATTTTTACTTGTTCGAGGGTGGACAAGGTTTCGGGAGGTATACACACAGTCCCTCCTTTCCACCAGATACCTAAAAATTTTACTTCAGGTGATGGGAGTTGCACCTTTTCGGCAGGAATTTGGAGCCCTAAATTCTCTAAGTGGCTAACAATTTCTTTCTGGGTTTGCCCCACCGCAGTGGTGTCTGGTCCTCCAATTAGTACATCATCAATATATTGATATACTTTTACTCCATCTTTAGGAGTGATCTGATTTATTTCCTGGGCCAATGCATAGTGAGCAATGGTTGGTGAGTGGCAGTAGCCTTGGGGAAGTCGTGTAAATGTATACTGTACACCTTCCCAGGTAAAGGCAAAGCGGTCCCTATCTGCTTCTTGTAAGGGAACCATAAAGAACATGTCTTTCACATCAATGGTTGCTAAAATCTGGTGACCTTGTTCTTGTATGGTTGCAATTAATTCTGCTATATTGGGAACTGCAGCTGTTAATGGGCCAGTATTGGCATTCAAGCGTCGATAGTCAATTGTCAATCGCCACTTCCCATTTGGCTTGCGGACTGGCCATACTGGGGAATTATAGGGTGAGTGTGTAGGAATAACTATCCCCTGTTCCCGTAACTCAGTTATCACTGAAGTGATCCCTTCCCTTGCTCCCAAAGGCAAAGCATAAGGTTTGACATTAACTATTTTTGAAGGTGGGAGAGTTGGTGCTGACTGCAAAAGCCTCATAGAGACTGTGGGACACCCGAATTTCCATTCTTTTCCCTTAGAGTCTACCCACGACTGGTCCTTTAAGAGGTCTAGGACTGAGTCCTAGAATATTGGTGGGTAGAGGACCTAGCATCATAGTAACCTCAACAGGGGACGAATCCCCTGGCAGCCAGCATTTAACTTCAGCTGTCAGCTGCAGTTGGGAGCTTCTGAAAACTTCTGTAACCCATATCTGCTTCTTATCTGCAATTATTCCATTGCGGTTAGCAACATCCGCCCGGAGTGCTGACATCTGAGCACCCGTATCAACTAAAAAAGTTACTGGGGTCTTAAAGAGACCGAGGGGAAAAGTAATCAACAGGTCTCCTGTCTTATTTTCAGTGAGCCTCCTAAAATAAACCCACTGGCTGTCCCCCAGCTCACTTACTGAGGACGGCCTGTCTAGTTTCCCATCCTGCGGACAGTCATACCTTCTTCTGGGGCAGTAGGTGTTTGGGGAGTGGGAGTTGCCAGCAACTTCAGATTTGCCCCCTTATAGCCTCGAATGTCTCACTCAGTATGGGGAGGTTCCTTGTTCTTGTCTTTCCACCCTAGGACCAACGTTTCTAGGACAGAGGTGGGCATGCCGTCCGTCACCACCCGGGGAATTCCCTTTTCTATCCCTTCTGCCCACAACAAGTTCCGCTGACCCCCATACGGCTTTTTGGGGTTTACAGTCTTAGATGGGGGAGGTCGGCCAGGTCCTTCTATTCGGCAGATAGCAGGCTTAGCCCTGCTTTCTTCCCTTGTGAGATCCATTCTGCAGCTGTAGTTAATCAATTCCTGTGCCATTTCTCCCCAGGTCATGGCCCCTCCAGCATTCCGCCTGCCTCCTCTAGGTGCTATCGCATCTCCTAATCTATCCTGCAGCTGGACAGCATATAGTTTCAAAGAATCTGGTAAACCTTGGATTAGAGGAGTCATTCTATTGGGATTGGCATTTAACAGCATTGGAGAGGGCTGTTGTGGCACTAATCACCTATCATGCATTAATTGGAGACAAGCAGTTTTCTCTAAGCTCTCGGTTAACTGATTTATAGAAGAGGTGACTATCTGTGCTGGTTCTCCTTGTTCCATTTGGTCTACTCCTCCTGCCCAGTAAGCTGCCCGCTGCGTCAGAGACCATGATTCCCTAGGATCATTGGTAGCTAGGAACACTCCAGGCCCCCAATATCCTTAAGATAAGGAATTGCGGCTTTGGAGAAGTGCAGTCCCACCCTCTGTGGGGCCCTCTCCTCCGGCCACATTGTCCTGTTCACAAAACTCCAGCATTTTTACAGAGGCCGTTTTCTCCACCAAAGTTCTTTAATGAATGTTTGAGACATTGGCTATAATTTGTAAGACCGTCACAACCCCCAAACCCTGCCCCCCACCCCCGCCCCCTTAGTGGGGGAAAGACAGGGAGCAGCAGTAGCCAGCTCACCGTACGTAGGTAGTGAGGAGCAAGAACAACAGAGAGGGCTAGGGTTTTAGAGATCTCTGGTTTTAATGTGACCTCAAATCAGAAGCGTCTTCCATCAGGAGTCTGCAGCAGGGCCTGTGAGAGAGCTGTAGCCATCACTGGTGGAGCCACAGTAGCCACCAACAGAAATGATAAGAGAGTGTATCATTCCATGCCTCAAAGAAAGAAAGGCCAGACAACAAAGGTCATAATAACAGAGCTGTTTAATGAGGTAACTTCATTGCCACCCCTCTGTTGTAAGTCTGTCTGTGGCAGGAGTCTGCTGCCCAATAGAAGTCTGCTGCCCTGTCTGTGTTGGCCTTCCTGCGTGCTGCCAGGCGGGAGAATGTCCGTCCACTGAAAGTGCCCTCCAGGCTGAAGAGGTGCTCCAGTAAGGAAAGACAGCAGCTCTGCCGCAGCAGCCAGGCTAGCCTCTTCCTCCTGCCACATGAAAGAAACTGCTTGGTCCAGAGGCCCTAGCTGTGCAGTGTTAAATGGGACAGGGCCGGGGGAAAGCAGGGCGGCGGACAAGCCAGGTGCACCTCCTTGGAGGAAAGGGAGCTGATGGAGGGATGGCTGCTGGAGCAGAAGGGGGCAAACAACGAAGCGGTGTCAGGAGAAGCTGACTGCCTGAGAGGGCGTGTTGCCACTACAGTGCCAGGGGAGCCAAGCAAAGCCGGGAACCGGCAGGAAAAGGGGTATCACCCTCCGAGCTTCCTCATTCTCATACCCCACCTCCACCTACTGCTCCTTCCCTACATCCTGGCCCTGCCTCCAGACCCCCTGCCCCTCCTCAGCCTCTACACCCTGTTTACAGCTCTCTGTTGCCAGCCACCACCAACCCCCTGCCACAGCCGCCACGTGCCAGCAGACACATCCCCAGCTGCGAGCTGCTTTTGACCCAAGGGCACGCTTTGTTCCCATGACTGCACAAGGAGGGAGGGAGTGTGGGGCTCTGCCATCCCCTGGTCTACCCACACACGGCTCCTTTATGCCTCGGTCCTGCCAAGGCCTATGTGTCAGGTTCAGGGTGGCCTCAAGCCTAGGCAGGTTGGGCCGGGATGCCTGGGGCCAGGTGGGAAACAGCTCTTCCTCCCCTGGCTTCTCAGTTCTGCTTCTTACCGGGCCTCCTGCGGAAGGGAGGATGATGCTCTTCTGGCAACATAAGTGGCCCACGGCAACTTTTCCACCTGAGACTCGACAAAGGCTCCAATGGAGGTCCGGGGGAATTGTCTTCCGAGCAGGCCCAAAGCCTCCCTGAGCATTTTCTTTGCCAGCTGCATGTGCCCCATATGCCAGCAGACCTGCACAGGAAAAGGGAGACATCCCGATATGGACTAGTTGCCCAGGAGACTGCAGGAATCTGCAAGTGGCTGGAGGTGCCAGGGATATCCCCTGCAGTCAGGGAAGACATCCAGCTCCATCCCCCAGGAGCTCCCTCCAGACCTGCCCGTCTCTTACCTCCCCTTTGAGGCTGAGGAAGGTGGCCTCTTCAAAGCAAGCTATCACATTTGCTTTCTTCTCTACCGAGTTCCTCAGGACCTCCGCTTCATTCAGCTTCATGAGGGCCTTTGTGCAAGCACACAGAGAGCAGGTGAGCATGGGTGCAGAGCCCATGGCCAGCCTTGTCCTCCCTCATCATTGCCTCTGGCATCTGTCTTAAGAGGGCCTGTTTCTCCCACCAGTGATGCCCGCCCAAACACAGTCACACTGTCTCAGAGCACAGACAGGCACCAGTGATCCTTCAGACCGCCTCCCTACTAATGCCCCTCGTGCTAAGGGCACAGTGCCTTGTGCCTCTTGCCACAGAAGAGGCAAACCAGAGGAAAAAGTCAGGGTCTGACCCCAGCATTTCCCTTCCAAGGTCCTGCAAAGGCATGCCCTAGTGCAACGGCCAGGCAGGCAGGCAAGACTCTGTGCACAGTGGGTGCTGGCAAGCAGGGCAACTCACCATGTAGCTGTTGGAGACATGCAGGTAGGCAGCCGCAGACTCCAGAAGGTAGTAGAAGGCTCTGGCAGCATCGCCCATCGCCAAGTAGTGGCGAGCCAAAGGCACAAGCACCGATTCCACGATGGCTTTGCATTCACATGAGCCGGTCTTGCTGGGCAGCTCAGCTGTCTGTTCGCTCTTTGCCACAAACCGTCCTGCCACACTAGTCAGAGGATGGTTCCCAGGAAGAGAAGAGAGCAAAGAATACACAGGCATCACCTGTACTGCTCTTTCTGCCCACAGAGACGGCATCAAAAGCCCTTTGTTCAAAGCAGAGCACGAGGCCATGGGCAGGTATGACCCATACAGGTGCTCTGTAGGTAGGGAGAAAGAGACAAGCTGGGCTTTCTGTCACCTCTTCCCAAAGGCAAACCACCCAAGTGCCCGGGGCAGGTTTTCCCCTGCAGATTTTGCAGTGCTGCTCTGTAGGAACTGGAAAGCAAGGGCTGCTCCAGTGTAGCGTGATGATCGCTCTGAGCCCACGGGCTTCCTCAAGCACTCCCTCATCTCCATGGCCGTCTCCTCCCAGCTCCCACCCCACAGAAAGCCTCTTCCCTAAGCTGCAGTCACAACCGGCAGCCAAATGGCAGCGCTTCCTTTGTCTCCTCTGGACACCCTGAGCTCACTACCTTACAAAATCATCAAAACCTTGTCTGCTCACCCAAAATCCTCCTCCAGGAAAGCCTGCTGCTGCTGCAGAGCACCTACAGCATCAGTAAAGAAAAGAGGGGGTTAGACACCTCCTCACATACCACAGGGGAAGAACTACTCTCCCTCTCCCAGCGGGCTTGCAAGGATCCTTGCAAGGGTCCCAACACACTGCGGAAAGTCTGCAGTGGTCATCGTCACCTCCTGGGCTCGTCCCTAGCAGATGTCCTCCCACCCCATCCCCAGCACAGCCCCACTGGGGTCCTGGAGGGCCCAGGCTGTGGAGCATGGTGCACAGCGTACCCTCAGGGGCGTGGGTCCTATCCCTCTTCAGCTGTTCTCCTGCGAGCACCAAGGCCTCCCAGCTGTGTGAGTCGTCCTGGTCAGCAGGGCCCTGACAGCTCCCTCCCACCTGGGTGCTGGTGAAGCGGTGGAAGGCAACAAAGTCCCCTTGGCTGCAGCTCTCGCACTTGTGCGCGTGCCGCTCCAGGAAGGCAGCACACTTGCGGTGCAAGGCGACCCGCTGTCTCTCGGGCCACAGCCCATAGGCAGCCTCCCGCAGCAGTGGGACGCAGAAGACCAGCACGCCAGACTGCCGCTCCATGGTCTTCTTGCTCGGAGAGGGTCTCTCCACACCTGCAGGGCAAAGGGCCTTTGCATCAGCCTGAGCCGGGGCCAGGGCTCAGGGCTGTCCCAGCCAGGGCATCAAAGTCGTGCCTTGGTGAGCATCCTTAGCAGCAAACCAGTGCTGCTGCACACCGAGCCTTGCAGGACGAGGCGAAAGGGCCTGCCTTGCCTTGCTGATGCTAGCATAGCCCTGGGGACACAGTGCTCAGCTGTGCCCCAGACAGGAGCTGGGGATGTTGCCGCCAGCCGAAGCAAGCCCCGGCCAGTGCTTGCTCTCCGCTCTTGGCAAGGCAGTCCCCAGCCTCCTGAGCTTTCCCTGCTGCACCACAGGGGAATCAAAGCTGAATAAAAGCCTCTCTCAAAGGCCCTGGGGCACTTTGGAGGGCATCTTTGATCCGGATGCTGCAGGCAGCTGGAGGAGGATATCAGTGATTCCACATGCCCTCCCGTGCTTGTGCTACAAGCAGCACTTGAAGGCAGAGGAGCAGAGGCACTTGGGACAGCTGGTGGGAACTTCCCTCCAGCACAAAGCTAGTGTTCTTTGAGATTGACTTGTAAGACCTTTGAACAAGCCATCCCGAACAGCCATGCCTGCCTGAGCTCCACCCAGCCATTACTGGGGCAGAGGGGGGAAGTGCACCATGGCCTGGTGGCACCATGCCACCAGGACACAGCTGGGAGCTCCCTTGGCCTCTTTACTGCTACCACTTACCACTCTCTCCCTGCCGAGAGGTGCCTGGCCCCTTGGTAGGATCTTGGACATCTTCTGGCACCTCTGTGGTGTTCAGCCACCGAAGGATGTTGTCGCTCACCAGCATGTCCAACAAGCAATGCATCTTGTGCCTGACGCCATCAGGAAGGATGTGCGACAGCAGCTGGGTGGTAAACACTGGCCCGATGACAGCTGCAAACTTCAAAACCATCTGCTTCAGTGGCTTAATATGGTCCAGCTGGGCCAGCACAATCTCTGTCAAAAAGAAGCAACACCTCTTTCTCTCTTGCCTGTTCCCCATGCTGAGGCTGGAGAGGCTGGAAAGTCTCAACACATGAAATGGGGTAGACTTTGGCCTCTTCTCCTTGGCACTGCACCTGCTGGGCAATTGCAACCCAGGGCAGGCATCTTCAAAACGGCTCCGCACCTGTTGGAATCGCAGGCCACAAGGCCTGGGGAAGAGCGAGATGCTCAAACACACACTCCCCCACCTGGGGTGAGGAGGGCAGGATCCAGCAGGTACATGCATCCATGATGCACCCTACCAGATCTGGAGTAGGGTTTTGCCCAACAGTGCACACAGAAAACAGAGAACCTTCCCCACCGCACAGGTTGACTCAGAGCTCCCCACAACGGCTCTCTTAACTTGGCGAGACAATACTATGCCTTTCGTTTGGTTTTCTTTTCCCGGGGGGGATGCGGGAGGGGACACACACGGATGACAAAACAGCTTAATAGCAGGAATGCTTTAGCATGACGTTTCTTCAAGGTTCATACAAATGGCTATGGCTAGAGAGGAGGGACAGTCATTGACAGCTCCACCATCCAGCTCCCCTGGCTATGGGGGGATTTCCCTGCCAATCCACAGAAAAAAAACAATGGATTTGGTTTGGATTAAGTGCCTTGAGACCACCGTTAGCTGGGGAGCTCAACAAGAGAATAGCGAGGGCAAAGCCGCAACCAAAGCTGAGTCAGCGGCAAGTCAAAGACTTTTCCCAGCAAGGGATTTGTTTCTGTGAGAAAAGGGAGCCATTCGAGTGTTGCACCAATAGCCTTTTCTCTCCTACCTGCTGCTGCAAAGCAGCCAGCAGGCTCACAGCTGGTCCACACCCAGGAGGGGAAAATGGCTGTCTGCAACCCCAGGCCTGTTTCTGGTTGCACTGGAGCCACCTTCCCAGCAGAGCCCCCAAGCCTCCCTCTAGCCAATGCCCTGGGAAGGGGCCCCAGCACAGCCGTGAGCCGGCAGAGCGGCTCTCGGTCCCTCACCTTTCAAGGTGGTGGGCAGCACCATGTTCTCCAGGTCCACGTCTGGTCTGATGACGCAGACTATGCCATCGTTCCCCGTGCTGGAGCTCGAGGTTGCTGCGAGGGGTGAAGCCACAACTGCAGAAGCTGGGTGGAGCAAGAGAACATGAATAAGGCAATTTGCAAAGTAACTTGCAGCTTGCAAACGTTTCAAAATTCACCTGAGGTGGGACAAGTCCCACTTTACGTGGTCCAGTGCAAGCGCACGGACCTGCGCGCGCTGAACGTGGTCATTAAGCACAGCAAAACAGTTTCCACGGCAAGCATTTCTTTGCATAGCCCTCCCAGAACAGACAGGTGTTCTGCCTTCAGACCAGCTTTCCCAAACAGCCCCTCAGTCAAAGCTTCTGGAGTGCCTAGGGGGCAACTGAACGCCCCGCGACAGAAAGCAGCAGCATTGCTGCCTTCGACCGGGCTACCTCCACAGCCAGGGAAATTGCCAGTGATCATGCAAAATGCAGCATCAGCCCTGGCTGTTCCCAAGGCCACAGCACTCTGGCTGGCATGGCTCTCTCGGTGGCATTGCCACCATTTTCTTCCGCTACCAGCACCCTTGTGGGGATTTATGGTTTTGAATTCAAGTTTCCCGGGCCTGTCCCTCGCCTCAAGCTGGGGTTTGTTCTCAAGTGAGTTGGCGTTGGGCCAGGGTAAATTACATGCCCATTAGAATGCCTCAGAAACACCAGAAACGCATGTGCTCTGGAACCATTTCCCCGGTGTTTTAGCCCCCCAACACCCACCCCAAGAATTTAGGCCCCTCCAAGCCACCAGAACTCGCTAGCCCCTGCTTTGGCTGTCCCAACAGCAAGGCACGCAGGAGCCCACGCCTCCGCCAGACCACGTTCTGCACTGCTGCAAGATCTGACTCTGCCCCGATCCACGGGGGAATGATGGGGCAAGACTGTGCTGCAGAGAATGCGCCACAGCAACTCACTAGTCAGCAGCAAAGGTACTTACTGATCAGGCTCTCCCAGTTGTCCTCTGCTTTTTCACCCTGCCTCTGGGTGTGGAACAAGAGCATGTCGTTGCCAAGAAGGCAGCGCAGCAGCTCCTTGCAGTAATATGGGATCCCCGAGCTTCTTTGGATCAGGAACCTGGACAGGAGCAGACTCGTCAGTGACCACCACAAGGGGAATAAGGTGAAACACAGTTCAGGTGAGCGGCGAGTCACTTGGGCAATACAGGGTAGCCAGCATCTTTGTCACAGCTGCACCTCGCCTTTGAATGGGACAGTCCTCTGCTGGCTTGGGCTTTTGGGGCCCCCTGAAGCTCCAGCCTTCGCTGAAGTCCATGGGAAAAGAATTGCGGACAATGGCCAAAGCACAGAGCAGCAAGTCCTGCCTTTCCTCTCCTCAGAAGCCTAGATCCTCTCTGGCAGCAGGGCAGGCCTCTGCCCCAGGGAATCTCCCCCACAGCCCAGCCACCTCGACCAAGGCCTTTTCACAGCCCAGCCACGCTTGGGCTCAGGACTCTTCCTCCCTTCCTCTCTGTGCAGCCGCGAAGGGCTGACACCTCCCACGCTCTGTGTCTCGGGAGTTGCCCACTCTCAGCTCACGCCTGCCAGGACAAGGCATAACAAGCAACCCACCTGCTAGAGTACTCGCTAGAGTCAGTGATGCTTCTAGTGGCCCTGTGCTCCCTTTCCTGGGGGGCTGATTCCCTTCTGTGGTCTGCATAGGTTCAGGGCCTCGGGAAGAGCTCCCCTGCCTCGAACTTACCTCGCTAGATCCCTGGAGATGCTGTCCACTCCAAGTTTCTGGCAGACTTTCTGCACCACAGCTGAAGGTTTCAGCTCATCCAGATGAAGATAGGTGATTTTCAGGGATGTTGTGTTGTCTGCTGCAGCCTTGCAAAAGCCCTCTGTTCTTGCGTAGCCCGGTGCTAAGCTCATGACCATGAAGTAGGAGGCATTTTGGAGCACGGGTGACATGATACTCCAGGAGGCAGGGTCGATGAAATGGGCGTTGTCGATGACGAATATGCCAAATTCTCCTCCGATGGTCTGAAAAAAACCAGCATGTTCTGAGGGCAATCCAGTGGAATCCCAAGTGTCTTGCAGGGGAGGAGATTGAGCCTTTGTCTCTTGAGAGGATGCTCTGAAGTCTCTCTCCAGCCACTTCCCTGCTCAGAAGCTTATTGACTCTTAATTTCTTTGAGATTTTAAGGTCACGCCTAACACCATCTGACCTGCAGAAGGAGGCAGCTTGGGCAAGGGAATGCAGAAGACATTGTTCCTTGTCTAGGGTACACTTGACAGGAGGAAAGTTATGGGGTGTGTTTGCGGGGCTGCAGGGGCGGGGCGGGGAGGTGAGGGGTGGGAGGTTTCTCAGGCCCTGAAGAGCGATGGCCCAGGCATGTGGTCCTCCCACCCGCTCACACTGCTGTGGTGCAGAGCCCGCAGCCAGCAGGCTTGTTTTCCTTCTCTGACCCAGGAGGAAGGAAGGAAGGAAGGAAGGAGAAATGCTCACCTTCTCTAGCACTTTTGCCCAAGTCGAGTGCAACTCCTTTTTTCTTTCAGTTCCATGCATCTTGCGAACCTTGTCCGAAACAGGAAACTGGCCAGAAATACAGAGTCAGGGAGAAGCATCGCTCTGGGGCCAGGCACATGAACCCACCAAGCAAGACCACAGAGCAAACTGCCTCTGCTGACCTCAGCACCTTACCTCTCCCCAGCACAGGTGCAAGGAGCCACAGTGGGGACTTCACCTGGAGCCTAAAGCAGAGGCCCTCTCCTGAGGGTTGCTGGCAGAGCTGGGGCTTGGGGGTGGGCCAAAGGGCTGGTTCTCTGGCTGTAGGAATCTTGGGCTGGCTGGAGCAGACCACTAGCCCAGCACCAACCTCTCTCCAATGCCACTTCCAAGGTGCTGAACAAGGCACCGGGCATCGCCAGATGCAGCGCGAGACATGAACTCACCCCAGAAAGGGAGCCCCCCACGGCCCAGGAACGGGAAACGTGTGCTATGACCCCCACCATTCCCACCCCTGAGCTAAGGCACTCCCAGCAGCGTGCCCACACAACATCAGACCCAGAAAAGCTCACGAGAAGGCCTCCTCCAGGGCCAGAGAGGCCTCTTGCTCTCACCTCGACAAGGAAGATGTCATTGAGGAGGCAATAGCTGCTCTCTTCAATTGTCCCTCGGAGCTTTGTCTGCAGCATGCACTGCCTGGCACTGCACGGTTCACAGTCCTGGAGGCCCAGGGCCCTGGCCATCAGCGTACGGATGGCAGAGAAGGACTGCCTCATGTTGACGTCTAGCAGTTCCATGGCAACTACCCTGCCGTGCAAAAGCAAAGGAGACTGAGATCCCCAACAGCCCAAGCCTTCTAAGACAAAAGGGGTGCAGATGCCCTTGGGGGGGGCTCTTCAGCCACTCATCTCAAAGTGCTTTGCAGAGAAGGCCAAGCTTTTCACTCCTCATGCAAGAAAGGGCACAGAGGGGCAGTTGCTGCCAAGCCACTGGGAGAGCCGGGTCCAGACTCTTGTGTCTCCACAGCACTGGCCCAGGTCTCGCTATGTCCCCCCTGCAGAGGAACTCACGGGGCTAAGAGGCAAGGATGGAGCAAGTGGTGCGTTTGCCTTTGGGCTCCAGACCTTAGCAGCCTGCCTCCCAGACCACAGGAAGGCTTTTCTGCCCCAGTGCTCCTTCTGGGAAACAGGTAGAGGGCAAGCAGGGCTTCCGAGACAGGCCACCCTGCTGTCTGTTGGGTCTGGAGTCAGATGAAAAGCATCGGGCGTGGGCTCTTTCCTTCTATCTGTGCCTGGCCCAGAGGAGAAGGAGGAAAGGCCATGGCTCAAGAAGCCGCCTCCAACTCCCCAGAGATGTAGAGGCGGGAGCAGAGCGTGCAGGTGCTCCTAAGGAGTGTCTCCAGGAGGCCTTCTCGGGAGGCTGCAGTCCAAGGGCCAGGCGCACCAGCAGAGGGGATGGAATGTTCTATGGCTGCCAGGTGATGGGCATGGGCAGCGTCCCAAAGCTAGAGGTCAAAAACCTGTACCTGTGGCCAGCAGCCTGGCCTAAATAGGCCAGTTCGGTAAGTAAGTGGCTCTTTCCGGAGCCCATCGTGCCCTCAAATGCCAGGATGTGGCTTTGTCCTAAATCCTCATAGGCTTTCAAGCAGCTGTCAAAGAGGTCAACTTCCTTCTCCCGACCTGTGAAGACAAACAAGAAAACCAGCTGCTGGGTGTGCTGAAAAGCAGAGAGATGTCACTTTGGCTGGCACCCTCCACCGCAGTTCCCTGTCCTGCCACCACTTCAACCAGCCTGCCTACAGCCAGGCCTCCTTCCTGCCCACTCATCCCAGCTTTTTTACCTCTGCCTTCCTCAGAGAGGTAGCGGGCCCACCTGCCCCACAGCACAGCTCCCATGCCTTCTTCCCTGTCCCGCCACCCTCAGCCCTCCCACAGGCACAGAGATTCAGCTGGCCCCATGCAACTCCCTGCAGTGATCGAGCACAACACTGGAAGAGGTGATGTGAGTCACTGCAGCATCTCCTCGCTGTAGCATGAGCCACAGGGCACTTCCTGGTAGCTGAGGTAGCATCTTCAGTGTCTTTTGGCTGGGCTAGATTGAATTTTCTTCAGTGGCAGCTCCTATGGTTTGGATTTGTGACCAGACATGGGTGTTGATAACACAACAATGTTTTAGTTATTGCTGAAGAGTGCTTGCACTGTGTCAAGGCCTTTACCATTTGTGACGCTGCCCTGCCAGCGAGCAGGCTGGGGGCACACAAGAAGCTGGGAGAGGGCACAGCCACGACAGCTGACCCCAACTGCCCAAAGGCCTAATCCATACCATATGATGCGGTGCTTGGCAAGAAGAGCTGAGGGAAGAGGGAGGAAGGGGGGACATTTGGAGTTAGGGCATTTGTCTTCCCAAGTCACCATTACGCATGATGCAGCCCTGCTTTCCTGGAAATGGCTAGACACCTGCCTGCCGATGGGAAGCAGGGAACAAATGCCTGATTTGGCCTTGCATGCTTGCGCAGATTTTGCTTTACCTGTTAAGCTGTACGTATCTCAGCCCAGCACTGTTCTCACTTTTACCCTGCTGATTCTCTTCCCTGTCCCACTGGGGGGAGCGAGTGGCTCTGTGGGGCTGAGCTGCCTCCCGGCGTTAACCCATAACAGGGCCCAAAACCTCCAGCAAGACACCAAGTGATTCAAGGCACCCTGTTTGTCCTGACATTTCCATGTCTACACCCAGATGCTGCCAAGAAAGGATCTCTGAGGAGTACAAGGGGGAGAACCCACCACCAGAACTCTCCGTCAGTCTGGCAGAAGGCAATCGCTTTCCTGATCCCAAAGACAGGGAGCAGTTTAGCCCCCAGGTGTGAGCAGCTCTGTAGCTGAAAGGTACCTTTGTACCAGCTCTGGAGCACGGCAGGCAGCACCAGGCGCCTCACCCTGCTTTCCACCCCAAAGAGATCAACCAAGTAGGGGCCAAGAGAGGCCGCCCTTCCTTAGGGCCACTGCAGGCAACACCATCCCTGGCAAAAGCTTCTCCCTTCCCAGCGTGGCACTACAAGTTACCAAGGGGAAGAAACTGGACTTCAGAAGAGCAAGGCATTCTCCACCTACCCAGTAAGGGGGCGTACTCTGACCTCTTCTTGGTAAGACCCATGCCAAATATGCTAGAAGCAGGGGAAAAGAAAACACAAGTCAATTAGCTGGTGAGAAGCCAGGGGACAGAGAAGCAGCCTGGCGTGGAGGAGCAGGATGTGCTGCTCCTCGTGCACCGCCTTTTCTTTCAAGCAGCATGTTTTCCCTGTATGCACCCCCACCCAAAGCTCAAGCCACACGCTAGGACAGCTTCAAGCACAAAGAAGCCCAACGGCCATGGCAGGACAGGAGAACGTATCAAGAGTCCATCACCAGAGGCCAAAGCAAGAGAAATCGGAGATGTGTGAAAGGAGCCAGGGTGTGCACACGCTGGCAAAGAGAAACAAGTGTCTTGGAAAGGAGGACTTGTGTCACTGAACGGGTTGGGATGCCAAGCACCTAGCACCTTTGGCTCAAGTCCTCCTGTAGTTTCAAAGAGACGGCAATGTTAACATTCAAACCATCATCCAAAGAGAAGGTCAAATCCTGGGCCAGAGGAAGAGCTGAGATTTCAGCAGGAAGACATGAGGAAGAGTGTCCCCATGGTCCACATTTGCCCATGGGAACCAGGCTGGCCCAAAGCTTCCTGCTCGGAAGCAGCTGGCACAAAAACCTCCTTGGGTCAGCATTACCAGGGCACATGGTGGAGCAAGCACAGTTGAAAGCCATTTGGACAGAGCCTGCAAGGCCAGGTTGTGTCTGCCAAGACAGACAAACCTTCCCCATCCTTGTGCCTTCAATCCCACTCTCTTAGCAGCAGAAGACAGCAGGGGAGAGAGGCAAAAAGCCTCCCACGCCAGGGCTTCTGACCGTCTCAGCCACAGGCAAGGGCAACCAGCTTGGTCTCTCTCTGCCTAATTCCTCTTTGCTGGCCAAGGCTGCACCCTTGATGCCACAATCCCCTCGTCCAGCCCTCTCAGAGGTCACTCACCTCTTCTTGGTGATCCCCACATACTGATAGACAGGGCCAGGATGGCTGAGGCCTTTCATCTTTCTCTCCGGCAGCTCCTTGAAGTAGTAAGGGGGCAGCCGAGAGGAGGTGTAGGTCACTTCATCACAGGACACCAGCCCAGGGTAGTGCACCATCATCCGGGCTGCCAAATTCACCTTCTGGCCAATGACTGCCAGAGAGAGAGAGAGAGAGAGAGTGCATGCGTTGACGTACCTGTGCGACCAGCCCATGGCACCCTTCCAGGCCAGTGGCTGCCTCACCTCCAGCACAGGCCAACCCCACAGCGGGATCAGCAGAACCCAGGGGAACAACCGGCCACAGAGCCCATTCTCCTGCCACGGGCCAGGACCCGCACCTGGGCCATTCCTGACCGGCTGCTGGGAAAGCCCTCTCCCAGCCCGCCTTCCTCTTCCAGAGTGCTATGCTTAAGCAGGCCCACGCCAGCCTCCCGCACCTCAGACACATGCCTCCTACCTGTGTATTCATGCCTTAGAGGGTGGCCGGTGACTCCGCAGAACACTGTCCCACTGGTAACTGCAACAGACACTGCCCTGGCACACAGGGAAACAGTGCAGCTTCAGCAGCGCCCCAGGCGCAGCCCTGCCCGCCCAGAGTCATCCCTTCCCACACCTCCCCTCGGCGCTAGCCTGGGCCACCTGCCATCCTGTCCTGCCAGCGCGGGTCTTGGGGACGTGGAGAGCTCAGGGGCGCAACATACCCGGGTTGCAAGGGACAAAGGGCAGGGGTAGAGCGCACGTGGGATGTTCCAGACACTTCCCCTCAGGCCACATTCCCTGAGCTGCAACCTGCAGAAGGCCACAGCCCTCTCATGAGCAAAGAGGGAGGGAAGAAGGCACCCACGATGTCACTGCCTGCGATGGCAGCAATCTAAGATCAGGTGGCTGGACCCCCATCCTTGTTTGTGGGCCAGTCGCCCAGAAGGGCCTGCCTCTGGCACCAAGGAACCTCTCGCCCTTGCAAGGGCTCGTTCCAGCATGGTGGCTAGCAGGGTGTGCTTGGAGGGACTCCGCCTGGCTGCTGTGGGCTAAGTCTGGGGCTTGCCTGCCACCTCTCAGGGCACTGCCTCCTTCCTGCCAGGGCCAAGGGAGGGCAAGCTAGAAGACATGTCTCTTTCTGGGAAGCCCCCTTGCGCCATCCCAGGCAGCATGCACCCTCGCCACACACTCACTCTATTTCCGTGAGCATCGTGGAGAAGGAGTTGAAGATCTGAATAGCACTCTGCAAGGCGTGAATGCTCTCGTAGGGCAGCTTTCCTCCACCCAGTCCAAACACACAGAGGAACGTGCAGCCCTGCCAAGGAGAGATGCAGCACATCTTGCTACAATGCCTAAGAGGGAGCCTCTCCCTCTTGCTCACTGCCCACCCTCTCAGGGCGGAGGGAAGCGATTGCTCCCCCACACTCACTTTATCAAACAGGAGGACTTTGTTGATTTCGCCCTTGTGAGGACAGAGGATTTCTAGCATCATCCTGCTGGCATCTTGGAGGATCGTCCAGATGTCCGTTCTGCTGACACCTGCAGTCAGCTGCAGTTGGACGAAGAGGCTGGTGACTGGCCGTAGCTCAGAGAAGAGGTCCAGCGGCACTCTGTCATCAAGCTGGAAGACAAGAGCACGATGGCTTCACCAGCCTGCTCTCCCGGGGGCTTACTCCCCATACCAGATACAGAGGGAGAGCAGGCATACTGGCAAGTACAGCAAGTACTACCTGAGGAAGGGATAAATCCTCCTCTCAGTGCAAATGGCGGGCAGGCTGCCCAGCCTGTGGCAGGCAGATACCGAATCGTTAATACAAATGGCAAAGGAGAGAAAAGTACTCTGGTAACACCCCATCCTGGGACAGGTATGGAAATGAGGGGCGACCCGCAGGGATGCTCTGGGGACTTCAGTGCAATCTCTCCTTTATCTCACTGTCACAACTGCAGCACATCCAGAACCATACCCACAGAAAAGACAGACAGATGGAAGTCTGCCTCCCGCCACCCATATCTCTCTGAGGACAATGCATGCAGTGGTGCAGCACCAGTGCCCCCTGGCTCAGTTTCCCCACGCTGTCTTCTCAGGGTGCATTTTCTTCTGTTTGTCTGTTCTCGTGAGAACTCCATCTCTGCAATGCCCCACTTCTTGTGCCCTCCAAAAATGCAGCCCCAGCAGTGGTGGCCTGGACGTACCTTCCTGAGAGCAGTTTCTGATATGTACTTGGTAAGCACGTTGTGTGCATTAGGGCCACTGGGCAGGAGAAGACCAAGCCTCATGGCACCTGAGGAGAGAAAAAGCAGGTGGTCACTGGGAGGATGGGACTACGAGGTGTTGGGAAGCAGGGGCTGGCACTGGAAATGGGGGAGAAACTCTTCTGTGTTTGCTCATCTTGCCACCTCGAGATGCTCACGGCAGAGCTGTCCCCTGGAGGGAGAAGGCAGCAGCAGCCACTGCCCCAGCTGATGCACACGAGGGTCAAAAGCATGAGTGCTAACTGAAAGGAGGAAGAGGGTGGAGGTGGTTCCTCTCTGGCCCCTGAAGCAGCCAGGCCCCACCTTTCCAGGCAATCCGTGAACAAGGTGAAGTTGGCACTCACCTTCCCCTTCCAAGCGGTGGCTCCTTGGGTGCTGTACAAGCTTGCGTAAAGCGTCTTGGCATTCTGACCAAGACATCTGATCCATGCCTGTAACCTGAAGACACACAGCGTGAAAGCACTGCCACTGGCCTCCCTCCAGGCATCCCAGGAGACAAAGCCTGCCCTCCACCGTCACTGCCCAGAAAAGGGGAGAACAAGCCCAGCTGGCTGGATGGGATAGCAAGTGCTTCCTCAGAAGCACCAGAGCTGGGCAGGCATCATCCAAGCTGTCAACAACAGCGCCGTGACCCACAGAGGACATTGCTGGTGGGGCCAAAACCCTCCCAGTGCCTCCCGACCCCTCAAACCAAGCAAGCCCAGCCCACCGTTACCCCTGAGATGGAAGGACAAGAGCTTCAGCTGCCTGCCCACTTCCACCACTCCAGCTCTCTCCACATTCAGCTCCTCAGCCTTCTGACACCTCCCCTCCTTCATGTCCAGGTCTGGGTCCTCAAAATGGCTCTACAGGCCATCCCATCCACCTACCTTCACAGCCCTTTTGCCTGCAAGGCGCGTGGTCCTGAGCCGGTGCTGCTCACAGAGCTCCCAGGAGGTGGCCGAGAGGATTACTTCACCTGCATTCGCAAGCTGTTCGGCCTCACGAACTTCATCCAGGGCCTGGCCACAGATCAAGAAGTACTGCCGCCTCCTGTCTCCGACTACCAGGAGGTCCATGTGCCCTGCAGAGATCCCTGGTGAGAGAGAGAGGGAGAAGCAGCACTGACACAGGGAAGATTTTGAGCTCTACAGCCCCCAGTGTCTCAGCTGTTCAGAACCTAATCTGAAGCCCAGTGGGGAGACTGGCATTATGGAAGGGGAGGGCATCCTCCATCCTACTCGGGGGCATACTGACACAGGGCCCTGAAACGGGTGTCTAGAAATGGACAGTGTGTTGAGAGTGCCGAGTGTCTTAGCCAGCTGCCTGCCCAGAAGCCCAGCAGCCTGCCTAGAAGCCCAGCAAACCAGGCGGGCTTGATTGTTGCCTGCTCTACTAACATGCAGGCAGGTTGTAGCTGTCCGCTTGAGAAAACACGATGGCCTGCCAAAACCCTTCCCAGAGCTGTATGCAAAGCAGCTCCCCTTTGCTCTTTGTGAGAGGCAGGGGAGAACCCAGCAGGGCAAAGGATGCAAAGCTGCCCCCACCTGAAGAAATGAAAAGATGACTACCTCCCACAGACATTTGTGCTAAATCAGACATTCAAGGACCCCAATACTTGTTCTGGCACCCGCTTTGCCTTTAAGCTTTCTCTGCATCTGCAAACACACAAACCTAGCAGGCCTGGTCTCCCATCCCCGCCCAGACTACAGCTGGCCCCTTAAATGCTCGCAGGAGATGCTTTCCTTTGGCACTAGCCCCAGCATGGATCCCCCGTTCCCTGCCAGTGAGAAGCACCCTGTGCCACAGCGCCCGTACCTATCTTCAGTTGGACCTTCTGATCCACGTGCATGTCACAACTCCCATACTTCCTCTGGATCTGCCAGCTACATTGCAGCACCAGGCTGATGGTCTTAGCCAGCTGCTGGGGTGGTGTTCTCCACAGCACAAGCACAGCATCCCCTGGGGAAAGTGAGGGAAAGGTAAAGGCTCTGCTGACACCTGACTCTCCCCGACCTACACTCAGTGGCAGGGACAGCAGAAACCAGCCCACGTGCTGAGGAAGATGGGCCTGTGGGAGGGCATCGTCCTGGAGGGCCATACCCTGGGCACCGGCACACCTCTCCTTTCCCGGGCCAGCCACAGCGGCCGACAGCCGGCAGTGGTGGCACCCCCTGCCCTGAGCGCTCCTCTGCAGCTGCAGAACACCAGGGATTCCTCCTCCCCTCGCAGCCTGGCAGCCCGAGCTCTGCCATCACCAGGGCCTCCCTGCCCCTCACCACCACTCCGACACACACCTCTGGCTGTGCTTTCTAGGGGGTCTCCTGCTCTCACTGCTTCCTTGCCCCCACCCCCAGCCCAGGGTCCTACCAGCAGGGGCAGAATGAGGGAGGCCACAGCCCCTGCCAAAGCCAAACTGGAGGCAGGCAGGCCCAGGGAGAAAGAGAAGCCTGGAGAAAGGGCACTGCACAGGGGATGCGTGAGTGGCCGGGAAGCTGGCTCAAGGTGCTGCAGAGCCTCTTGAGAAGGAGAGCACAGCAAATGGCCGCCACAACAGTTACATGCTGCAGGTCAGCACACAGGGGCATCGTCGTCCTAAGTACATACCAGCAAACTTAAAGATGTCTCCTCCAAAAATCAGCATCTCTGCAGAGAGAGAGAAGGAAAGGAAGAGTCATGTTGACACCTTCTTCCAGAAGCCACAGAGCAAGCCCCTCTAACCCCGAGAGGAGCACCCAGGTAAGGGTGCACTGTGGGGCACAGCTCAGGAAAGCACCGCTCTGGCCTGTCTCCCAGGCTCACAGGGGCCACAGCCCTGGTACGTGCACAGCAGGCAGGGAGGCAGGGCTGCGAGCTGCCACCAGATCTCAGGAAGGTGGAGGCTGGAAGGGACCTCTGGCGTCCATCTGGTCCAACCCTGCTACCCAAGCAGGGCTGCGCAGAGCCAGCTGCCCAGGACAGTGGCTAGATCATTTTCTAATGGCTCTAAGGAGGGAGACTCCACAAGCTCCCTGGGAAACCTGTGCCAGCGCTCAGTCACCCTCACAGTCAAAAACTCTTTCTTGACGTACAGAGGGAACGTCCTGTGTTTCAGTGCATACCTGTGGCATGGCCTCTGCTCCTGGCACTGGGCAACACTGGAAAGGGCCTGGCTCTGTCCTCATTGCACCCTCCCTTCAGGTTTTAGACACATTACTAAGATCACCCCCAAGCCTTCTCTTCTCTAGGCTAAACAGTCCCAGCTCTCTCAGCCTTTCCTCATAGGAGAGATGCTCCAGACCCTTCATCATCTTTGAGGACTCTCTTGCTTTGCTCTACAAGTGCTGCCAAAGGGGTGGCCACAATGTGCTCACGGTCAGCTCAGAAGGGTCAAGATGTCCCCTGTGAAAAGGGGCTCGTGAGGGTCTCACAGACACACACACACACACACACACATATCAGTGCGGGCATCCTCAGGTCACTCATGCGCTGGCACTTGCTGGATGCCCCCAGCCTGCTCTGGGCACTAATGCATCACTGAGCCGGGTGTTCATGCCAGAAGCACAGAGGAGGCTGCTGAGAAAGTGGGTGCCTCCTCAGCCACAGTGGGGAGCAGAAAGGACCTGCGCTGGTCTTGGCTCACCAGGAGACCCTGGCTGCTCTTGCTGTTCCTGCAGGCCACAGAAAGCTCCAGCCCTTGCAAGGGGGCAGGACCAGGCTGCCCAGCATGTCTACCTCCACCCTCCACGAGCAGCCTCACGGCCTGATCCCAGACAGTCCCACAGCACGGCTCTTACCCTCCAAAATGTCACACAGGTAGTCATTGAGGGCTTGAGCCAGCTCAGCAGTGCCTCTGTCTGCGCCGCTCCTCTGGATGAACTTCTCTGTCAAAGCAGTGAAACCTGTAACAGGGACACCCAGAAATCAGAAAATGCCCAAGAGGGCCAAAGGACCTGGCGGCCAGTTCCATGCTGCCCGGCCAGAGAACCTGTAGGTCACACCTTCCCATGCACGGGCGCAGTGCTGGTGGTGGCAGTGGTTGACCACCCAAGAAAACCCATCCCCCTTTCTTTAGGCATCCCAGCAGAAGACCTCAGCAGTGACAAGATGGCCACTCTGTCTGAGGAGCAGGGGCAGGGCTCTAAAGGGCCTAGCGTATCCCAAAAAGGCTTGTGTCCATGGTTCCTCCTCTGTGCTCACCCCACCTGAAATATCCACAAAGAGCAGCACTCCATGGACAGTCTGAATGGCACTGTCACTCTTGAGGCAGTCCTCAGCAATGAGACTGGGGAGGAAAGCTGCTGCTTTCTCCATCTGTGAGTGGTAATGGTTCCTCTCCCAGGCAGAAGCCATCATCAGCGCCCTGTGGCACACAAGGTACCTCAGGAGAAGATGGACATGCCTGGCTGGCAGGACGAGGACCTCACCACACAGTGCGAATTGCACAGTGAGCCCGGGGCCTCTGTGCGGGACAGCTGGCCCTCTGGCCTCACGGTGGTGGTCACAATCACCTGGCAGTGACCTCATCCGTAGGTCATCACTTTCCCATCATCTGTCCTCAAGTGACACAATCACTTCATGCCAGCGCCACCCCACTTCTTGGAGGACAGTGCCAAAGGGAGGCTTACGCAGCGACCTGTTGCTGAATTTGCAGCTACCTGACCAAGGCCTTGCACCCTAAGAATGGGTCTTTGGAGGCTCCAAATGAGGCTTCATGCCCTAAATGAGGAGTTTGGCCCCTAAAATGAGGCTTTGGGCCCTCCAAATGAGCATTTGGACCCTCCAAATTGCAGACTGGATCCTAAAAAGAAAGCTTTGGACCATAAAAAAGAGGCTTTGGAAGCTAAAAAATGAGGGTTAGGGCCTGAAAATGAGCCTTTGCACACTGTAAATAAGGCTTTGGCCTCTGCAACAGAGGCTCTGGCCCTTCCAAACCAGACTTTGGGCCTTCAAAATGATGCTCTGGGCCCTCAAAAAGAGTCTTTGCACCTGAAGAGTGGGGCTTGGAACTGATGAATGAGGCCTTGGACCATAAAATGGAGGTTTTCAACCCTAGGATCAAAGTTTTGGACTCTAAAACTGAGGCTTTGGGCCCCAAAAGAGGGGTTTGGAGCATAAAAATGAGGGCTTGGAAACACAGGATGCAGCTTGGACCCTCAAAGCAACTGGCTAGATCCTAAAAATGATGCTGCTCTATCGAAATGAGATACCTGCTCCTGTGCATGTAGCACCCCTGGTCCTGGTCCCGGCCCTGCTCCCTCCGGTCCATCTCTCACCTGTTTCTCCTGAGGCCACTCAGCCTCTGCCCCCTCCGGCAGAGGAACTGGGCCACAAGTGGCATCACAAGCATCTGCACACGCCAGGCTGCTGGGCCTGCCCTGTCGGCAGTGACATAAACACCACCACAAGATCCTAAAAATGAAAGTGTGGCTTCTTAAAAAAAGGCCATGGGTAATGAAAGACAGGTTTGGACCCTCCAAATGAGGATTTCAGCCCTCAAAAGCAGGCTTTGTCACTGCAAAGAATGGGGGAGATGCTACAAATATGCTTTGGACCCTGACAACAAGGTGAACCTATTGGTTCCTCTATGGCCCCCAGAAATGAAGCTTTGATGCCAAATACAGGGCTTTGGGCACTATATTGGAGGCTTGGAGCTGGGAAAGACGGGTTTGGACTCTCTGAAGGAGGGTCAAGGCCTTAAGAATGGGGTTTTGGGCCCTAAAAATGGTGCTTTAGAAATGAAAATGAGGCTTTGAACCCTGAAATTAGGTTTGGGGCCCTCAAACGATGCTTTGGTACCAAAACCTAAGGCTTTGCACCTTAAAAATGGGTCTTTGGATGCTCAAAATGAGGCTTTGGGCCCTCTAAATTGCAGACCGAATCCTAAAAATGAGACTATGGTCCATGAAAAGGAGGATTTCATCCCTAAAAAGGAGGCTTTGGAAGCTAAAAAGGAGGCTTTGGGCCCAAAATGAAGCCTTTGGGCCTGAAAATGCACCCTTGGACCCTATAAAGAAGACTTTGGACTCTCAAAACGAGGCTTGGCACCTTCATAATCACACTTGAAGAAATCATTACTCACAGGCTTTAGTCCTCACCATGACCATCACTCTTCTTGGCAACAGAGGGGAAAGCTCTGGATGACAAAGGATATCCGGATGCGCTCCAGAAAGACAAGGCCAGTGCAAGAAGATCCCCGTCACCTAACTGCAAAGGAATAATTCTAGCTCAATGAGTCAGTCCTGGTCAGCCTTTCAAGCCATATCACTGTGTAATCTTTGTATTAATCGCAGAGCAATAACTCAAAATAACATTCAGGGTAGGTGAAAACAGCATTGGACTCTAGTCTTTCTGTTGTCACCTTCATCTCTGGAAAGAAACTAAAACTCTAAGGCGTGTGGCAGTGAAGCTTACAACTTGCAGTTGAGGGAGTAGGTGTATACTTGTTTTCTCAAGTTGAGATATGTTTCTTCAGCTATGAAATAAATAACTGATCATTTGAAATGAACACATGCATATGTATTTTATAACCTGAGATACGTAGTTATAGGACAGTAAATTCCATGTGGTCGACAGCAGTATAACAATAATATACAGCAGGTTTTTCCAGTACCTCAGCTAACTTTGTGACTAGGAATCTTGCTTCCAACAATTACAAGCTGAGATTCAGAACTAAAAAAGCCATCAGCACAGCATGAAGTATTTTCAATGCTAAACTGTGTGCATGTGTTTCTCCTTTGGAGGCAGGGCTACAAACCATACAGAAACATGCAAGCATACTTGAAGAGCTGTTGGCATTTACTACTTTCTGGTAATTTCTTCTGGAAAAACAAACAACCCCCCCCTCAAGCCAAAACACACCCCAAGGGTGTGACAAATACACTTGTATTTGTCAAGTGTGTGCAATTGGAGAAGGACTGTTAAGTACTCAGCTCACAGGAGTCCTCTTAGCTGCAGATTGTTGAAAACAGTTAATAAAAGTGGCAGTTCTTGTTCTTGAGAAGAGTACCATCCAGCTTCAGAAGGCAAATCCTCTTCCATTTTCTCCCTTCTCACCCAGTAAATTCACTCTATCACACGAATCTTAGTCCTGTGTTTGTCTACGCTGTGGACAGAGGATGCAGCATCCGTCTTGGATGCACCAAAGGAGACTCTTTTACCCACCTCGTTAGCCTTTGCACGGGCATTGTCTCACAAATGCCAGATTCTGTACGTGCGGGTACCTGTGGGAATGATATGTATACCTAAGGGTTGGCCAGCTGATGTTGCCAAAGAGATGGTATTCAAAGCAAGCTTGATAAAAATAGCCCTACTAAGATAAGTTGCTTTAAATGCGTATGCATATATGAACAAGTGAGTGAATATTGATAAGCAATGCAGGTAATTAAGAAAGTGTATAACAAAGGTCTCTGTGCGTATAGAATGTCTGGCACATGATGCACGTTAGGCACCTGTCCTGGTTTCAGCTGGGATAGAGTTAATTGTCTTCCTAGTAGCTGGTACATTGCTATGTTTTGAGTTCAGTATGCGAAGAATGTTGATAACACCCTGATGTTTTCAGTTGTTGCTAAGTAGTGTTTAGTC
>JAVJGG010000072.1:431023-446595 GCA_035590195.1 Aviceda cuculoides | reverse complement strand
ATATGTACAAGGTAACAAGTATAATGGGTATAAATTTGCTAGCTTGTAGTAATAAAAAAACTTCTTTGCTTGTACTATAAGAATGCATACGTGTCATTTTTCTGTCTCGACCATGACATCTGGTGACCCTGACGTGATCCAGGATCGGTGATCTGCGATCTAGCAGAGGGGGGCTGCAGGACGGCGTGCAGCCGAGATGGAGCCCGGTGAAGCTGAGAGCAGCGGGAGGCTGCCTGGTCCGGACCCGACTTCTGACACCTGATAAGGTGAGCCACCGGGAACAGTTTAAAACGGGACATATTTTAACGAAAGAAGAGCAGACTGTTTTGTCCACATGGAAAGCCTTGTTAGCTCAAAAGGGCATTAAGACTAGTGATTATGGGCTGCAACACATACTTTTATGGAGCAAACAACAGGGTTTTGAGGCAGCGCCAGGTGTAGCGTTTAGTGTTTCAGCATGGAAGGATGTGGGTGATAAACTGTGGGACGAAATTTCTAAGGGATCAAAAGATGTAATGGATCTAGCTACGACATGGCGGTTGTTATATGAAACTTTAAAAAATTGGAAAAATGAGTGTGATGAAAAAGAAAAGGAGCTAGAGACAGCCGAGACCAATGTGGACAGAACAGAAGGGCCAGTTATAAAGGAAGAGAGGGATCTGCAGGCTATCAGGTAAAAGTTAGAAAAAATGCAAATCCCTGAAAAGCCAGCACGGAGCTCGGGTCAACAATCATATCAGACTCCAGCTGAGCAAAGAAATATAGAGGAAAAAATGGAAGCTGCCTAAAGACTGTTTAACAGCTGAACCGCCAACATATAAAACTCCAGCACAACAGCTGGAAGAGGCAGAAAAAACTGGTCAATTTGATCCTCCCTTGCCTTCTGCTTCTCCTAATCTGGAGGAATGGTGCGACCCTCCTTGGGCCCCTGATCTGCTGTACCCACCTCCACCAGATAGTGAAGGGAGTGAAGAAGAAGAAGAAATAATGTTACAATCCACAAAGCACTCCAGGGGGACAGCATGCCGACCAAAAAACTGCTCTTTACCTGTTCCCTGGATGCTACCCCCTGTCTCAGTAACTGTTATGCTGCAGCAGCCAGAGCATTTCTGGCAACAAGTCAGACAAAAAGCAGCTGAAGCTGGGAACTGGGGTTTAGTGGAAAAGTGGAAAACTTGTCTTACCTAAGGAAAAACACCTTAACTTGGACAAGGCACTGTGGAGCCAATGGTGTTCCCAGTTTTTAAAGCAGCTGCAGGAATGGAGCAACATGATAAACATCCCCCATTTTCATGGTGGATGGTTCAAGACTTGCAGACAAAGGTTGCCAAGTTTGGAATTAACTCATCGGAAGTTATGCAGTTATGGCGAATCATAAATACAGATTTGTTGGCTCCATATGATATCACTCATCTTGCTCAGATCATGTTTGCTCCAATTCAATATGCAGTGTTTCAGTCAAATTGGAAACAACTTGTAGAAAAAACTGCTTTAGCAAACATGCAATTACCCCAAGGGGATCCCAGATTGGGTACAGGGGTTGATGCTTTAATGGGAACCGGCAATATTTATTCTAATCTGCAAACCCAGGCACAGTGGCCCCCAGTGGTGCTAGAGCAATGTCAACAGGTTGGAATGACACCGTTAATAAAAACCATGGAAATGTCAGCACCACGCCAAAAATATACTGTTATAAAGCAGGGGCAGAGGAAACCGTTTTTGCAGTTTGTTGAAAAAATCACTGCAGCACTAGAAAAGCAGGTCAAGGATGAAAATTTGCAACACGTTTTATGCAAGCAATTAGCTAAAGATAATGCCAACGAGGATTGTCCAAAAATAATTGAAGCTTTACCAGGTGACCCCTCTATAACTGATATGGTTGCTTGTTCTAAAGTCGGCACTGTGGAGCATAAAATGGCTGCCCTCACCACTGCTATAAAAGGCAAATCATCCCCAAAATGCTACGATTGTGGACAAGAATGTTGTTTAAAGGCTAATTGTCACAAGAAGCAAAGGAGTAGGGGGTCTGCAAATGACAATTTACAAAAAATAACATGTAAGCGATGTGGACAATCTGGGCATTTTGCTAAACAATGCCGCTCAAAATTCCATGTTAATGGACAGCAGATTCAGGGAAATGTCAAGAAGAGCGCGAGGGGGCGCACTCAGACACGAGTGCCCTACAGTCCTGGCAACCCTTTTTCAGGAGCTATGACACAATTCAATCCACAGACCAACTCACGACCTTGTGTGACAAATTATCAGGCAAAACCAGCAGATCAGCCGGGATGGATGCATCCACTTCCCACACAGTAACCATTGATGCGCAGGGTGTGCATAAAGTACCCTTGATGCATGGGGACCAATTGGTAAAGGACCCAGTGCTTTGTTAATAGGCCACTCTAGTAGTACCTTGCAAAGATTAATTGTACACGTGGGGGTAATCGATGCTGATTATACAGGACAAATTTGTGCTATGGTTTCTACTGCAACACCTCCGGTGACTATTGATGCAGAAACATGAATTGCTCAAATTGTGCCTTTTGTGAGTTGTGTTTCCAAAACAGAACAGGTTACCCGTGGCGATCTAGGCTTTGGATCTACGGGAAAGCCACTTGTCCTTTGGTCTCAGACTGTTTCAGATAGAAGACCACAGTTGAGTTGCATGCTCACAATGGACCATGCCACTCCTTCTGAGATGAAATAACAGGTTTGCTGGACACAGGAGCTGACGTCACAATCATTTCGCATCGCAGCTGGCCATGTACCTGGCCATTGATATCAAATACTATGGGAGTGGTTGGTCTTGGGGGATTGCAAACAATTTCATGCCTGCTAAGCCTGTCCTCATCAGCAATCCTGAGGGAAAAAAGGCCACTATCAGACCCTATGTAACCACAGCACCTCTGAACTTGTGGGGCAGGGACTGTCTTGGACAATGAGGGGTGAGGATCATGATGGATTTTCAGTAGGGGTCACTGTGCTGCAGGGCGTGATACAAGCCACACTGGCTTTGAGATGGTTAGCAGAAAAGCCAGTGTGTGTAAATCAGTGGCCCTTCACTTAAGAAAAACTCATGGCCCTGCGTCTTTTGGCTGAGGAACGATTAGTTGCAGGACATATTGAACCCTCCCACAGCCCCTGGAACACACCCGTGTTTGTAATCAAGAAGAAATCAGGGAAATGGCGTTTGTTGCATGATTTGAGAAAAATTAATGAGGTGATGGCCACCATGGGAGCTTTGCAACCAGGGATGCCGTCACCAACCGTGATTCCAATGCAGTGGGAAATTGTAATCATTGATCTCAAAGACTGGGTTTTTGCTATTCCTTTACATGAACAGCGCATGGAGAAATTTGTGTTCACAATACCTCAGTGAACAACGGTGAACCCACAAAAAGGTATCATTGGAGAATGCTCCCCCGAGGTATGAAAAATTTGCCTACCATTTGCCAATGGTTTGTGGCCAAGGCTTTGAGCCCTGTCCGTGTTGAATTTCCATCGGGATACTGTTACCATTGCATGGATGACATTTTGCTAGCTGCACCATCAGAGGTGCAGATGCTGAGATGGAAAGCAGAACGCGTGAGTCATTACAGCAATATGGGCTGATCGTTGCCCCAGAAAAGGTACAACGTCAACAGCCGTGGTTATACCTAGGCATGAAAGTGCTAGATCAAATAATCATGCCACAACCAATTCATTTGAGGATCGAAGTGAAAACCCTAAATGATGTACAAAAAATAGTTGCAATTATTAATTGGGTTCGACCATATTTGGGGTTGACATCTTCCAAATTGCATCCGCTTTTGGAGCTGTTAAAAGGGGACTCAGACATTGCTGCACCCCGAGTTCTCACTCCAGCAGCAAAACAGATAATTAAAGAAGTGGAACAAGCAATCACACAAAAACATGTGTGGAGAATTGATCTAACAGTACCAGTACAGGCATTTGTCTTGATAGGCATGATGATACCTTTTGCAATGCTTGCACAGTGGAACTCTGACTGGAAAGACCCCTTGCATATATTGGAATGGACCTTCCTACCCTTTAAAGCCAGGAAAACAGACCCTGCTCTGTTTGAACTTCTAGCTCAAATTATTATTAAAACCAGAACACGTTGTGTGGAATTGTTGGCAAGGGATCCTAAAACTATTGTTATACCTGTGAAAAATGAGTACTTTGAATGGTGCCTTGCCAACAGTTCAGTGCTTCAAGCAGCATTGATAAATTTTACAGGCCAAGTCAGTTACCATCTGCCCTCACATCCACTATTGAAAATGAGTAGTCAAATTAATTTGCACAAAACAGTTTGCACAAAAACAATTAAGCCAATCAGATCCAGTAAATGGCATCACAGTGTTTACTGGTGGTTTGGGAAAAACAGGAAAAGCTGCTATGGTATGGCATGATGGCCATGAGTGGCAAAAAAAATAGAATATCAAGAGGGTTTTCCTCAGATTGTTGAATTGAGAGCCGTGGTTATGGTATTTCAGCATTTTACTTGTCCTGTGAATATGGTTACTGATTCGGCTTATGGAGCTGGGTTGGTACAACGGTTAGACAAAGCTGTCTTGGGTCAAATTAATCAGGAAAAACTTTCTGGAATCTTAAAATTATCATGGATTGAAATTCAGAAGCAACCGCATCCTTGTTATGTTTTGCATATTAAAAGTCACACATCCATCCCTGGGTTTTTGGTGGAAGGAAATGCAAAAGCAGATGCACTCGTGTCAGGCGTAGCTATGGGACCGACACCAAATATCAAGCAGCAAGCAATTGCTTCTCATCAATTTTTCCACCAAGGCTACCGTGCTTTGAAACGGCAGTTTCATCTATCAAATGCCGAGGCTCGCACCATTGTGGCTGCCTGCCCTGATTGCCAGGGTCAACATATCCCTCACTATTATGGAACCAACCCCAGAGGGCTGCGAGCTCTTCAGATTTGGCAAACAGATGTCACTCCTATTGCTGAATTTGGCAGATTGAAATTTGTTCATGTTACTATTGATACCTTTTCTTCGGTCATCATTGCTACTGCTCACACAGGTGAAAGCGCCAAAGACGTTATCTGTCATAGGCAACGGGCTTTTTCCGTTGCGGGTGTTCCCTCTCAGATAAAAACGGACAATGGTCCAGCCCATCTTTCTCTTAAGGTAAGCTCCTTCTTATAGCTGTGGGGTGTTACTCATGTTACTGGTATCCCACATTCTCCCACTGGACAAGGTGCTGTGGAACATGCTCATGGTACCTTGAAGCGGTTGCTTCAAAAACAAAAAGGGGGAATGGTAGGGGACCCTCCGGAGGCACGCTTAAACAAAGCTATGTATGTGTTAAATTTTTTGCAGGTTTCTGATGAATATCAAGACCCTCCGATGGTGCAACATTTTGGGTCTTTAACCACCACCTGTGGAGTGTCTCCTGGGGTCAAGGTTCAGATGTGGGATCTGCAGACAGGCCAGTGGTCAGGCCCTCATGATTTACTAACTTGGGGAAGGGGGTATGCTTGTGTCTCCACAGATGACGGCCCCCGGTGGTGCCCTGCTCGCCGTGTTCGGCCTGTGGTGGATCGGGCATCCTCCTGAGGTGCAGAGTATGCCTTTCCCGCGAGGATACTGGGAAAATAATAATGTGTGGTTGACACTAGCTAACATGACACATAGTGAGACTATATGTGTCTCATTGGCTATGCCAACAGACCCATTCTGGACCTGCCTTGTAGGCGTACCGTAGGAGATTAATGCTACGTCATTAGCGCTTTCTGGCTTACTAGCTGATATTGATAGTGTTAGACATGCAACATTGCAAAATCGGGCTGCCATAGAATTCCTGCTGCTTGCCCAAGGTCATGGATGTGAAGATTTTAAAGAATGGATGACGGATGGGGTTGGCTAAATAACATGTTTAAAGGATGGGGTTTGTCTGGTTGGATTTTGACTTTAATGAAGACTGGGTTGTTAATGTTGTTTATTGTTAATTGTGCTATTGATCTTGCCTTGCCTTGTCAGTTTGCTGCAAAGGGCCCTGCAGAAAACTGTGCACGCGATATTTTTAGCTCAAATACAAAAATGGGGAATTGTTGGGGTAGAAGGCTGGTCTGCTGACAGGCAGATAGAAGCACACAGGTCTGGCCTTGACAAGATTACAGTGTTCCCGTGAGAGAGCAAGAGGGAGTGAGAAGCATGCCTGGGAGTTTAAGGAGTGTGTTGACCAGTTTGCAGGTGTGATAATGAGAAGCATGCCTGGGAAACTAAGTTTAAGGAATGTGTTGACCAGTTTGCAGGTGTAATAAGGAACCCGAAAAAGCCACCCAATGAGGAGTGAGAAAAACAACCTTTTAACCAATTATATTGTAATACACCGCCTTCTAAGCAGTTATATTGTAACACGCTGGCGCTAGAAATATATGAAAAGAACATGCTTTTAATAAAAATATATAATAACTGCTTGATTGTAGTGATGTGTGTGCATGTCACTTTGTCCGTCTCTACAGTGACATCTGGAGACCCCGACGCGATCCAGGATCGGTGATCTGTGATCTAGCAAAGAAGGGCTGCAGGGGGACGTGCAGCCGAGACGGAGCCCAGCGAAGCCTGAGAGCGGCGTGAGACTGCCTGGTCCGGACCTGATTTCTGACACCTGAGAAGGTGAGCCACCGGGAACAGTTTAAAATGGGACAAAATATAACAAAGGAAGAGCGGACTGTTTTGTCCACATGGAAAGCCTTGTTAGCTCAAAAAGGCATTAAGCCTAATGATTATGGGCTGCAACGCATACTTTTATGGAGCAAACAACAGGGTTCTGAAGTAACGCCAGCCGTAGCATTTAGTGCTTCGGCATGGAAGGATGTGGGTGATAAACTGTGGAACGAAATTTCTAAGGGATCAAAAGATGCAGTAGATCTAGCTATGACGTGGTGGTTCTTATATAAGACTTTAAAAAATTGGAAAAATGAGCGTGATGAAAAAGAAAAGGAGTGAGAGGCAGCCGAGACCAATGGGGCCAGGACAGAAGGGCCAGTTATAAAGGAGGAGAAGGATCTGCAGGCTATCGGGGAAAAGTTAGAAAAAATGCAAATCCCTGAAAAGCCAGTGCAGATCTCGGGTCAACGATCATATCAAACTCCAGCTGAGCAAAGAAATATGGAGAAAAAATGGAAGCTGCCTAAAGACTGTTTAACAGCTGAACCACCAACATATAAAACTCCAGCACAACAGCTGGAAGAGGCAAAAAAAAATGGGCAATTTGATCCTGCCTTGCCTTCTGCTCCTCCTCACCTGGAGGGAGGGTGCGACCCTCCTTGGCCCTCTGATCCGCTGTTCCCACCTCTACCAGATAGTGACAAGAGTGAAGAGGAAGAAGAAATAATCTTACAATCCACAAAGCAGTCCAAGGGATCAGCGTGCCGACCAAAAAACTGCTCTTTAGCTGCTCCCTGGACGCTACCCCCTGTCTCAGTAACTGTTACGCCGCAGCAGCTGGGGCGTTTCTGGCAACAAGTCAGACAAAAAGCAGCTGAAGTTGGGAACTGGGATTTAGTGGAAAAGCTTGACTTGCCTAAGGAAAAACACCTTAACTTGGAACAAGGCCCTGTGGAGCCAATAGCATTCCCAGTTTTTAAAGCAGCTGCAGGAACGGGGCAACATGATGAACATTCCCCATTTTCGTGGCGGGTGGTTCAAGACTTGCAGGCAAAGATTGCCAAGTTTGGAATTAACTCATCGGAAGTTATGCAGTTATTGCGAATCACAAATACAGATTTGTTGGCTCCGTATGATAGCACCCATCTTGCTCAGATCATGTTTGCTCCAATTCAATATGCAGTGTTTCAGTCAAACTGGAGACAACTTGCAGAAAAAACTGCTTTAGCAAACATGCGATGACTCCAAGGGGACCCCAGATTGGGTGCAGGGGCTGATGCTTTAATGGGAACCGGCAATATTTATTCTAATCCAGAAACCCAGGCACAGTGGCCCCCGATGGTGCTAGAGCAATGTCAACAGATTGGAATGACTGCGTTAGTAAAAAACATGGAAATGTCAGCACCACGTCCAAAATACACTGTTATAAAGCAGGGGCCATGAGAACCGTTTTTGCAGTTTGTTGAAAAAATCGCCACGGCACTAGAAAAGCAGGTCGAGGATGAAAATTTGCGATAGGTTTTATGCAAGCAATTAGCTAAAGATAATGCCAATGAGGATCATCAGAAAATAAGTGAAGCTTTACTGGGCAACCCCTCTATAACTGATATGGTTGCTGCTTGTTCTAAAGTCGGCACTGCGGAGCATAAAATGGCTGCCCTCGCCGCTGCTATAAAAGGCAAATCAGCCCCAAAATGCTACGATTGTGGACAAGAAGGGCATTTAAAGGCTAATTGTCACAAGAACCAAGGGAGTGGGGGTTCGGCAAATGATAATTTACAAAAAGTAACATGTAAGCGATGTGGAAAAACTGGGCATTTTGCTAAACAATGCTGCTCAAAATTCCATGTTAATGGCCAGCAGATTCAGGGAAACACCAAGAAGAGCGCGAGGGGGCACGCTCAGACACAAGTGCCCCACAGTCCTGGCAATCCTTTTGCAGGAGCGATGACACAATTCAATCCACAGACCAACTCACAACCTTGTGTGACAAATTATCAGGCAAAACCAGCAGATCAGCCGGGATGGATCTATCCACTTCCCACACAGTAACCGTTGATACGCAGGGTGTGCATAAAGTACCCCTTGATGCTTGGGGACCAATTGGTAAAGGACTCAGTGCTTTGTTAATAGGCCGCTCTAGTAGTTCCTTGCAAGGATTAATTGTACACGTGGGGGTAATTGATGCTGATTATACAGGACAAATTTGTGCTATGGTTTCTACTGCAACACCTCCGGTGACTATTGATGCAGGAACATGAATTGCTCAACTTGTGCCTTTTGTGAGTTGTGTTTCCAAAACAGAACAGGTTACCCGTGGCGATCGAGGCTTTGGATCTAGGGGAAAGCCACTTGTCATTTGGTCTCAGACTGTTTCAGATAGAAGACCACAGATGACTTGCATGCTTGCGATGGACCATGCCACTCCTTCTCAGATGAAAATAACAGGTTTTCCGGACACAGGACCTGAAGTCACAATCATTTCACATCGCGACTGGCCATCTACCTGGCAATTGATATCAAATACTATGGGAGTGGTTGGTCTTGGGGAGATGGCAAACAGTTTCATGGCTGCTAAGCCTGTCCCCATCAGCAATCCCGAGGGACAAAAGGCCACTATCGGACCCTATGTAACCACAGCACCTCTGAACTTGTGGGGCAGGGACTGTCTTGGACAATGGGGGTGAGGATCACAACGGATTTTCAGTAGGGGTCACAGTGCTGCAGAGTGTGACACAACCCACAGCGGCTTTGAGATGGTTAGCATAAAGGCCTGTGTGGGTAAATCAGTGGCCCCTCACTCAAGAAAAACTCATGGCCCTGCATCTTTTGGTTGAGGAACAATTAGTCGCAGGACATATTGAACCCTCCCACAGCCCCTGGAACACACCTGTGTCTGTAATCAAGAAGAAATCAGGGAAATGGCATTTGTTGCTTGATTTGAGAAAAATTAATGAGGTGATGTCCACCATGGGAGCTTTGCAACCAGGGGTGCCCTCGCCAACCATGATGCCAATGCATTGGGAAATTGTAATCATTGATCTCAAAGATTGTTTTTTTACTATTCCTTTACATGAACAGGACATGGAGAAATTCGCATTCACAATACCATCAGTGAACAACGGTGAACCCACAAAAAGGTATCATTGGAGAGTGCTCCCCCAAGGTATGAAAAATTCACCTACCATTTGCCAATGGTTTGTGGCCAAGGCTTTGAGCCCTGTCCATGTTGAATTTCCGTCGGGACACTGTTACCATTATATGGATGACATTTTGCTAGCTGCACCATCAGAGGTAATGCTATCTGAGATGGAAAGCAGAACACATGAGTCATTACACCAATATGGGCTGATCGTTGCCCCAGAAAAGGTACAATGTCAACAGCTGTGGTTATACCTAGGCATGAAAGTGCTAGATCAAATAATCATGCCACAACCAATTCAATTGAGGATCGAAGTGAAAACCCTAAATGATGTACAAAAAATAGTTGGAATTATTAATTGGGTTCGACCATGTTTGGGTTTGACATCTTCCAAATTGCATCCGCTTTTGGAGCTGTTAAAAGGGGACTCAGACATTGCTGCACCCTGAGTTCTTACTCCAGAAGCAAAACAGGTAATTAAAGAAGCGGAACAAGCAATCACACAAAAACATGTGTGGAGAATTGACCTAACACTGCCAGTACAGGTATTTGTCTTAATAGACATGATGGTACCTTTCGCAATGCTTGCACAGTGTAACTCTGGTTGGAAAGACCCCTTGCATATTTTGGAATGGACCTTCTTAACCTTTAAAGCCAGGAAAACAGCCCCTGGTCTGTTTGAACTTCTAGCTCAAATTATTATTAAAACCAGAACCTGTTGTGTGGAATTGTTAGCAAGGGATCCTGAAACTATTGATATACCTGTGAAAAATGAGTACTTTGAATGGTGCCTTGCAAACAGTTCAGCACTTCAAGCAGCATTGATAAATTTTACAGGCCAAATCAGTTACCATCTACCCTCACATCCACTGTTGAAAATGAGTAGTCAAATTCAGTTTGCACAAAAACAATTAAGCCAATCAGATCCAGTGGCATCACAGTGTTCACTGATGGTTCGGGAAAAACAGGAAAAGCTGCCATGGTATGGCATGATGGCCATGAGTGTGAACAAAAAATAGAATATCAAGAGGGCTCTCCTCAGACTGTTGAATTGAGACCCATGGTTATGGTATTTCAGCATTTTACTTGTCCTGTGAATATTGTTACTGATTTGGCTCATGTAGCTGGGTTCGTACAACAGTTAGACAAAGCTGTCTTGGGTCAAATTAATCAGGAAAAACTTTTTGGAGTCTTAAAATTGTTATGGATTGAAATTCAGAAGTGACAGCATGCTTATTATGTTTTGCATATTAAAAGTCACACATCCCTCCTGGGTTTTTGGTGGAAGGAAATGCAAAAGCAGATGCACTTGTGTCAGGCGTAGCTGTGGGACCGACACCAAGTATCAAGCAGCAAGCAATTGCTTCTCATCAATTTTTCCACCAAGGCTACCATGCTTTGAAATGGCAATTTCATCTATCAAACGCCGAGTCTCGAGCCATTGCGGCTGCCTGCCCTGAGTGCCAAGGTCAACATATCCCTCACTATTATGGAACCAACCCCAGAGGGCTGCGAGCTCTTCAGATTTGGCAAACTGATGTCATTCATATTGCTGAATTTGGCAGACTGCAATTTGTTCATGTTACTATTGATACCTTTTCTTTGGTCACCATTGCTACTGCTCACACAGGTGAAAGCGCCAAAGATGTTATCCGTCATTGTCAACAGGCTTTTTCTGTTGTGAGTGTTCCCTCTCAGATAAAACCAGACAATGGTCCAGCCTATCTTTCTCGTAAGGTAAGCTCCTTCTTACAGCTGTGGGGTGTTACTCATGTTACTGGTATCCCACATTCTCCCACTGGACAAGGTATTGTGGAACGTGTTCATGGTACCTTGAAGCGGTTGCTTCAAAAATAAGAAGGGGGAATGATAGGGGACCCTCTGGAGGCACGCTTAAACAAAGCTATGTATGTGTGAAATTTTTTGCAGGCTTCTGATGAATATCAAGACCCTCCGATGGTGTGACATTTTGGGTCTTTAACCGCCACCTGTGGAGTGTCTCCTGGGGACAAATTTCAGATGTGGGATCTGCAGACAGGCCAGTGGTCAGGCCCTCATGATTTACTAACTTGGGGAAGGGGGTATGCTTGTGTCTCCACAGATGACAGCCCCCGGTGGTGCCCTACTCTCTGTGTTCGGCCTGTGGTGGATCGGGCATCCTCCTGAGGTGCAGAGTATGCCTTTCCCGCAAGGATACTGAGAAAATAATAAGTGGTTAACACTAGCTAACATGACACATAGTGAGACTATATGTGTCTCATTGGCTGCACTGACGGACCCATTCCGGACCTGCCTTGGAGGCGTACCGTAGGAGATTAATGCTACGTCATTAGCGCTTTCGGGCTTACTAGCTGATGTTGACAGTGTTAGACATGCAACATTGCAAAATTGGGCTACCGTAGAATTCTTGCTACTTGCCCGAGGTCATGGATGTGAAGATTTTGAAGGGATGTGCTGCATGAATTTGTCAGACCACTTAGAGTCTATACATAAAAGCATTCAATCATTAAAAGACAGAGCTGGAAAATTAAGAATGGATGACGGATGGGGTTGGCTAAATAACATGTTTGAAGGATGGAGGTTATCCAGTTGGATTTTGACTTTAATGAAGACCGGGTTGTTAATGTTGTTAATTGTTGTAATTGTGCTATTGATGTTGCCTTGCCTTGTCAGTTTGTTGCAAAGGGCCCTGCAGAAAACTGCACGCGATATTTTTAGCTCAAACACAAAAAAGGGGAATTGTTGGGGTAGATGACTGGTCTGCTGACAGCCAGGTGGAAGCACACGGGTCTGGCCTTGACAAGATTACAGTGTTCCCATGAGAGAACAAGAAAGAATGAGAAGCATGCCCGAGAAACTAAGTTTAAGGAGTGTGTTGACCAGTTTGCAGGTGTGATAAGGAACCCGAAAAAGCCGTCTAATGAGGAGTGAGAAAAACAACATTTTAACCAATTATATTGTACTACACAGCCTTCTAAACAATTATATTGTAACACGCTGGTGCTAGAAATATATAAAAAGAGCACGCTTGCAATAAACAAAGGAACTGCTTGATTGTATTGATGTGTGTGGGTGTCGCTTTTTCCGTCTCTACAGCGACAACTGCACCCCGTGGAAGGGACCCATGCTGGAGCAGGGGAAGAGTGTGAGGATTCCTCTCCCTGAGGAGGGAGGAGTGGCAGATACAATGTGTGACGAACTGACTGCAACCCCCATTCCCCATGCCCCTGCGCTACTTGGAGGGGAAAGAGGTAGAGAAATTTGGAAGTGAAGTTGAGTCTGGGAAGAGGGGAGGAGTGGGGGGAGGGTGTTTTAAGATTTAGTTCTTATTTCTCATTATCCTACTGTGATTTGATTGATAATAAATTAAATTAACTTTTCCACCAGTTGAGTCTGTTTCGGCTGTGACAGTAATTGGTGAGTAATCTCTCCCTCCTTATCTTGTCCCACAAGCCTTTTTTTACATTTTCTCTCCCCTGTCCAGTTGAGGACGGGAGTGACAGAGTAGCTTTAGTGGGCATCTGGCATCCAGCCAGGGACAACCCACCACAATATGTATACATATATGCTCACTAGTGGACCTCCATCGTGCTTGGCCAGAAAGAGGAACAGGATAAGGCTGGTCATGCTGTCTGTGTTCAAATGAGTGCTCTGGGTGTCTGTGATCTATGTGGCTGGCCATGTACATATGTGGTACATATGTGTGTTCCCTGTGCCTGTGCCTACTGGGAATACATCTTTAATGCCACTACTGGTTTCATCTGGGTTATAGAGATGTAGCAGCCTTGTCTTCTCCTGGGTTGTTGGATCTGCTATGATGTATTTTCTACCAACACGCCCTTTTTTGTGCTGCTTCCCAGCACACCTTTTATGTGAACATAATAATCTTCTGCACTCTTTTCTTCTTTAGGTATATACTGATACATGATATACCACATACATGTTTGCATGTGAGTGGACTCACTACATATGCACATGATTTAAAGAAAAAATAATCCCAAACAGTAATCATCTCTTCTAGATGTAAGTGGTAATTGCCTTGCTTTATACAGTGTAATTTTTGGAAAATAGTTCAGGCTGCATTTTGTCAATACTTCCTTTTTCACTAGCAGAATCTGATTTATGATGAGATTACTATGCATTTAAGACTTCTCAGTCTCCTCTACATTATCTACAACCTCTGCGTTATCCTTTCTAAGCTTTCAAGTCAATGTTTCACTGAGCAACAGCAGCAGAGTAGTGCTACTCAGTGTGGATGCAGATCATGCTAAATTGAATTCGTAGGCAACCGGTGCTAAAGAAATTCACTCTGCTGTTTTGTTGGGGTTTTTTAATTCCTATAAAACTGGTCTGCAAAACAGTAGTTCTGTTAATCCCTTCTTCCTTGCTACCTTTAAATATTATATTACATGTCTATCAGGATCTAGTAGAGTGTCATAAAACAGACATTAGTTTGAGGTCTGAAAGCACTTTGATTACACAACATCTTTTATGAATTTGACACAAGGTTGTTTTGGAAACAGCTGTAGGTCTGTTCATCCTGTACAACTGGCTGCTGAACCTGCAATGTGTATTGATTATGAAAAGGTCTTTTTTGACATCACTTCAGAAGATCAAGAGAAGCTATTTTCATTTATTTGAAAAAATACTAGCAAAAAACATTCACTCTAACTGTCATAATTGTAAAAAATGAGGCAGTGATAAGAAAAGTAATACCAAAAATTAAAAAAAAAAAAAAAAAAAAAATTGCTAATATTCAGAAGACCCAGCTCTTTTGGATCCAGACATGATAAGAGAAAATTCAACACGCTTCTCTGTACCACCCCATATTTCTTAGTGGCACTCGTCAACATCAGCAGCTTAACAGATCACCAAATATTTGTTGGGATACGTTTGCTGAACTGTGTTATGCTTGGGTTGAAACAAGGCTTAAAGGGCACTTATTGTTGTCTTTTTTTTTTGAAGGATCTGCAGTACAAAACTACTTTTAATGAAAGTTAAAGTCACATATTGAAACAGTTGGAAATTAAAGAATGTCAGAAGCTCAGCTTTCCCCTCTCCTTTTGCTTACAGACTCTGAAAGTCTTAATTTACATAACCACATGTTCTTTTTTCTGTTGACTTCTGCTTCCTTCTGTGTCAAATTTTGCCTCCTTGCTAAAAGCACAAAGGCACATGGTATTCAGAATTAAACTATTGTAAGATTTCTCTCTCTGTCATGGAATTTTTTTTCCTCATTCCCTCCCTACCCCCTGCCCTGGGATAACTAAGCCATCTTTGGCAGAGCTCCTCAGAAAGAGCTCCATCTGAGAACAGCACAGTGATGAACATTTTCTATTCAACCACCTCTTATCAAATAGTTAGAAGTTACAGAGACAGTGTTTTTGATAAGAAGCACTAGGCAATAATGGGAAGTACAGGAAAATCATAACAGTCTGTCTTCATCTATAATGAATCGTCCCTGAACTGACAGTGTTTTGTTCTAGTGCACAGACCTAGGATTTATATTACAATATAGATAATGGGCACAGTCTGCAAGCAATTTGTTGTATCAGTTCCTCTCACTTCAACAACCAAATGAGCAGCAGTGTTTCTGAAGATACACAACCAAGGAAGCCTCTCTGTTCTGGGCTGCTGTGGTACTGGGGCTATTACAAATGTGTTCTGCCTTAGGTAATAATTTTAAATACAGCAGAAAGTCTGGCAAATTGCAACTGTGTCCTGGTTTCAGCTGGGATAGAGTTAATTGTCTTCCTAGTAGCTGGTACAGTGCTGTGTTTTGAGTTCAG
>JAVJGG010000072.1:402843-417476 GCA_035590195.1 Aviceda cuculoides | reverse complement strand
AGCTGAAAAGTCCTTGATTTTAGACTAAATACTACTGAGCAACAACTGAAAACATCAGGGTGTTATCAACATTCTTCTCATACTGAACTCAAGACACAGCACCTACCAGCTACTAGGAAGACAGTTAACTATCCCAGCTGAAACCAGGACAAGTGTGCAGCTCTCCGTAGTGTAAAATTTTGAAGCTATTGAGAAGCATGTAAGTGGCAATGTCTGTTCAGGACAGCAGTTGTAGGCGGCTACTCTAATGGCTGTGTCCATGGATCTTCACAGCACTTCAGGGAAACTCAGTGAAATGGCAAAGTGAGGTTGAGGCATAGAAACCGTGCAGGAATTCTGGCAAGAAAATTAACTTCTTGCAACTTCTGTGCCTTGATCATGGAAACATGTTTCTGGGTGGTGTAGAGTGATGACAATGTGGCATAGGAAACTTCTAAAATATTCTGATACAATCAAAATTTGGTAGTTGTCATGCTGATGAGCCAGGTGTTCAAAAATAACTTGTTTTATTGGTATAGCTGCCAGTGTCCACTGGCAACCTGTGTATTGGTAAAGGGTACCTGACACTTAGGCTATGAAACAGAGTGGTGGTGGTGGTATTAGTGTTGTAGCTTAGTTGTTGGGTTTTTTTGTTTACTTTAGGAACAATAGATATCTTCCTACCAACAATAACTATTCAATTCTGTGCTCATAGCTCTAGTTGTTGGGAAGATGCAAGTTGTGTACCTGTCTTTTTAGCTATCTTATGGTTCTATTTGTTGAAGAGCAAAAGGAAAAATATTTACTATAAATAATCTACACTTTTGCACCCAGTTTAGAAATTCCCAGCCTGCAGCTCCTTAGAAAAGCTGGTTGTGTTCAATATGTTTATTGCTTTTTCTCATCTTCATTCTGATTTTTTTTTTTTTTTTTTAACTGCCAGTGCCTGTAAATCTGTAGCCAACAGCTGATGTCGGCTGTATCTTGTTTTTGATAGAAGCTGACTAGACTTGTGGAACTGGGAAGCAGTTGCCTTGAAGTTGCCAATAATGCAAGAACTTAGAGGAGTCTGAGAGATCTCCATGGTGCTCAGTGTTGCAATGCCAAAGCTTCCCCTGTTTTGCTGACTGTTAAAGAACCATACTTTCCTATTCTTCCTATCTTAAGAAGCTCCTAATTATAGGCTTATTCTGGCAAGACCAGTAGATCTGACACAATAAGAAGGCCACTATATTTCCTGGATTTCTACAGTGGATCCAACTTCAGAATTGCCAGTACTAGACTGAGAGAATGGTGTCAAAAAGTATGCAAGTAGGAGCCACAATAATACGGTACTAGAAATTCTGTTCTCACAGTAATAAATTTATCATAGATAACTCAGTGTAGAAGACCTGCAAGAAAAGGAGTGATAGGCTTGCCACAGAAATGGATTAGTAAGAAGAAAGATTTTTCTGAACATTATGAGTAGCTCACACTGCCTCTAAAAATGATTGTGTTGTTGATCCCACTTGTGAGTTTGGCAGTAAATTCTGAATGATGAATGTACCTGAAACTTTGTCCTCAACAAAATTTTTATGTCTTCTTAGTGCAGCTCATGGATGGCTAAGGAGCTATTGCTACTGCTCCTGAATACTGCTTTTCGACGAGGTGATATTTAGAACAGCAGAATTTGACAAATAAATTGGGAATATGGGACACTTTCCGACTTGATGAAATTTAAATAGTTCATGATTGTTTACACTCGAGACCTGTGGAATGATGGCATGCCTCAGCTAGACTAGGCAAAAGTGCCTGTACGTGCTTGGAACTGGTGTTTTCCTTTTGATAGGAGGTTGGACAGGGCAGCAAAGATTCCTTTGTTTTGCCAGGGAAAGCAAAACACTCCTTGAAAGGACTTCCTTTTTATGTTCCTTGTTGAACTGAATTAGGTAGGAATACAGTGCTTGACTAGGAGGCTCACAACGGCCTTTTTTCTTCATTGTCTGTCTTTTGAGCCTACAGATTTGCAATGGCACACCATGTTGATCTTCCTTTGCCCCCATGCTTCTGTTGGGACTTGTTAATTAGCTCCTGAACAACTTCCCTTTCATCTTTTGGGGGTATTTGTCACACTTTGGGCACAGGCTTTTGTGTTGCTGCTGTGTGTCAGATACTATTCCAAATATGTCAAAAGCTGAGCAGAAAACTATTTTAAGTCTGAGTGCAGCTGTTGATTTGAAAATTTAAGAGTTGCCGTTAGAGTACTCTTCCAGAGGTGCTTCTAGCCATGCTACATGTGGGCTCGGCATCTAAGGATCCCTAAAATATCTACTGGGCCATCCATCACTAAATTGTCTTGGAAACTTGTTGTGTTGCAGGGTTTTTTTTGTGGTTTGGTATTTTTTTGTGTGTGTGTATAATGCCATCATTTCCTCATCTGCTAGCGGGATCACCCTTCAAATGCATGACTGTTTTTCACAGAATGGGAAGAATATGGGAGGCTGTTCCTGCTTCACTTGTGTAAATTGTAATCCCCGAATGCTATCAGTTAGCAAAGACAGATTACATCATAACATTTTTTGGGATGCACTAGTTCCAGTGACTTACCTAAAATGAACTGGATGAACAGATTTCCAACACTGACAGTCAAATTTGGGAGCTTTGCAGAATTCCTCACAGGAGCAAGAAGTGGGATGTCCACTGAAGCAAACAAACTCATGATTCCATGTTTATGAATGCTTCTCCCCACTGCAAAATGGGCTACCTGAGGCTGTGTGACAGTGCTCATGTGCTGATGAGGTAACTGGTCAGGATGCCCTTGGAGCAGCAAGGAGGACCTAGAGGTAATGATGAGTTCACACAGGTGACAAGTAACTTAGCAAGGAAATGCCAGTGGGAAGACTGCCAGAAAGGTCAGCAGTCAGAAGTGTGTCTCTTGGATCTGACACACAAAACTGTAGTGGGATTACTTCCCTTAAAAAAGGATTTGTACCAAAAAAAAAAAAAAAAGGAAGTGTCTTCATTCAGAGCAAGTTCATTTTAATAAGACTTCACTGAGAAGTAGTACAGCACACCACTAGAAAGCCAGGCGAATACTTAGGTATTTCACTGCGTATGTATATAAAGAAACAAGAAGCTGCTGCTATTGGGCAAACGAATGTCAAGCTTCTAAGATGACATTGACAGAGGTATTTAAAAGCTGATTAATTCACTGTATCTGTGTTTGTTGACTCTTCATGATATTATTGTTAAATATTATGGCTTTGTTTTTGCTTGTGGCACAAGTACTAGAGCTTTCACCTCTACTGCTATGAATCCTACTGCTAAAAAATATCAGTGCCATAACTCCTGAAGATCCATCTTCTTGCAGTAAGGGAATTACTGAGAGTTGCATGCAGAGGTTTTCTGAAAATACCATGTGTGCCTTGATTTGTTGTGATAGTTGAAGAAGAGTCACAACGTGAAGTACCAGACTTCTGCTTGTGAGCATGTATGACAATGTGTTTAGAGCTATTGTCTTCAGAGCAGTAGATGTTTTAACTAGCTGGTCCAGAGGAAGTATTAGACTTACTAAGTGATTGGTTTTTTATGGTAAGTGTGACTGAGGATCCTGTATCTGGCAGTAGCTATTACCTCTTTGGAGGTAATGTTTCAGTTTATATTTTGTTCTTGTACTTTTCTGTAATGGAGTTTGGTATGTGCATATAATTCTCATTTAGAAGATTATACAGAGTGTACATAGGAGTACAGAAGGCTTGTGTGTAATGTATCTTATGCAACATTTATGCTTCCATATAGATGCAAATGTGTGCAGACACCTGCATATGCAGGATGTAACAAACCTGTTTATATAAGCCAGCTAGCTCTAGGAAGTCTCACTACAAGATTTGCGAGCGTGAAATACAATTTCTTAACAAAAGAATGTCAACACGCAGTGTATTTAAGGACACCTGAAGCTTTTGTTTGTGTTGTAGCTGGGGGGTGGTGGTGACATTAATTTGGCTGAGCAGGAGGGGCTACATGTTATAATCCTGACACACGTCCTCTGGAGAACTACAGCGCTCACCATGCCAGATGACCTTTCGAGTATTTCCTGTGTTCTTGTTGGAAAAGGTCAGCAAGTGAAAGGAAAGAGCTCAACACAATGCAGTTTGCTGTGTGTTGGTATCAGGACTTTGGGATTTGCTTTTTTTTAAGAAGCTATTAGAAATTTCCAGAAAGTTTGTACTGTGGTGTATCTTTACATCATTTGTTTGACCTGTATCTTTTAACATTATGATTCTGATCATTGAAGAGAATATACTGCATCTGTGTTACAGCTGTCAATTCCAGCCTGCTCTACGCTCTTGCTCTTCATCACCAGCTGAAGTTAGAGACTTGGAAAGTAATCTAGGTGACAAGAGACTTCTGGGTGCCATCTAGTGCAATGCATCTACTCAAAGCAGAACCAACTAGACTGGCTTTTGCAAGTCTGTGTCCAGTTGTGTTCTGGGGATCTCCAAGGATGGACATTCAGATTCACTGGGTTCTTGGTCCAGTGTTTGACCACATACATAACAATTTTTTTGTTGTTTAATCAGTATTTTCTATGTTGCAACTTCAGGTTGTTTCTTCTCATGCTATCACTGTGCACCTCCAAGTCTATCTGTCTTCTGTACCCTCCTGTTAGGCAGTGGAAGCCCATTAAGACCACAAGCAAATGTCTCCTTTTTTCTTAAGAGTGAACAAACCCACTCTTCCAGTCTCTCGTTCTATATCATGTGCAGCAGAGGTTTTGACCCTTACCTGTGTCACAGCTTTAGATTCACTCCAGAAGTGATAAACTTTGTTTCCATCTGTGTGGGCTGGTAATAAGTACTTGATCCAAGGAACAACTAACGTGTTGGAAGTTATGCAGCTTGCCAACTGTAAGAAAAGAGTATATGTTAAATCCTAAGTTCTGATTTTTGCTGAGATACCGCAATCTAGTATCACAGACTTGTTCCTTTCATCATGCCCTGCTGTCCTTATCACTGATGAATTACTTGTTCCTCTACAATTAGATGGCATAGCCTGTCTAAAGACATTAAAGAAGTATTGTTGCTATAGTAGAAAACCAGTATTGTTATCTTAGATGACTGGTTTGGTTTTTAAGTTATGTTAAAGAGGCATTAATCACTAAAAATAATGAGAATAAACTTATTGGAAAGAAGTTAGTTTGTGGCATAATGTGACAGCCAAGTCACAGGTTGTAAGTGTCATCTTACAATTGTGCTAATGTGTATTTTGAAAAGGACAGTACTTAATAGCTATACCAAGGAATGGATTCTGATTTACTATGTGACTTAAAGTTGGTTTAAGTGCCTGGAATGGAACAACTTCCCTTTAATGTGTGAGCTAAACACATTTCTTAAAAGACCTATTGTCTTTCAGTCATTTGACCTCATCTGGCAAATTTTCCTGTTTATTTAGAAAACATAGGCTACAGTTGCCAGTTTCGTCATGTGATGACTAACACCATCATAATATAATGGAATATTGTGTAAACAAATCAAAAAGCATACACTTCAAAAGATTCCAGAAGGTGCCGAATTTGCTAAAAGCAAAAGCATTTTTTTCTCCTGCAGCTTTTTCTTCTTCAAAAATATCATACTGGCTATATGATGATATTATACCTCCAGCCATCGTTTTCACAGTACTAGTTTGCTACATAAAGATCCAGTTGCTAGAGAGGGGAGTGTATTAGCATTCCAGCTTTATACGTGTACATTCTTTTTGTTGTTTTTAACAAGAATCTCTAGGTTCCTAATTAGAGAGGAAAGTGTGGAGAAATGCATCTTAAACACACAATGCACAAAAACAAATACAAGGGACACCCTTGCCCTTGCAGCCTTATTATGTAGGGTTTGATGAAAGACACTCTTTAAGACCTTTTTAGGTAATTTTGATAGGTCAATACTAGGAACCCAGGCATGTCACTCAGACCACAGCTTGTCTTGAGAGACAGACAGCCATCCTGTGCACATCAGAGTATTTAGGGAGCAGAACAGCGTGTATGTGGGAGGACAGCCAGCCACCTCTACGGGATGATCTGATACTTCCTATTCTGAGCAAATACCCAGCCCTTCCTGTGTGTTAGCATGTGGAGCATCAGTTGGATGGCACAGCATAGGGACTCCCTTGCTGCTGGCACTCTTTTCAGAGCAGATACAAAAAGTAGGAGGATCAAAGAAGGCAAATAAAATGAAGGGTGTTTTCTCTCTTTCAGTTTCTCCTGTAACCATCCAAATCCCCCATTTTGAAATGGTTGACTATCTTGTCTTTGATGAAATGCTTTCCTTAGATTTCTATGCTAGTTTTATCTTTGGCCTGCACTTGCTTTTTTCAGCTGACTTCTTGAATACAAAGCTAGCAAACAGCTCTGTTTCAACGGGGAGTTAGATCATTGAAAAGTTTAATAGATCACTTTGTCCTAAGGGAAGAGTTATGAAACACCTATCCTCATTGGTGGCGAGGATCCCAGAGACTGAATAAACGGATTAGAAGAGCTTACTTTTTGCATTGGATTAGCCTGAAATTAACACTAGAATGAATGGTAACAGAAGTCCTCCAAAAAAGGGTTGCTGTTTGAGGGTTATTTGTGAGAGAAGGTCAAACACAATAGCTATGAGCCTCCATATAAATCTGATAGTTCCTATTTAAAAGGAAAAAAATAATTAGCAAATCAGATACTTACCTATCCCTGTCTTGATAGTGCACCCATACAATGTTGGATGTATGAGCAGACTAGCTCCTAATCATGAAAACAAATGCACTAGGCAGGTGCAGAGGAACCAGGAGTGTATTCCTTGTTTGCATTTGTCCCATTGACCACAGGAACAGCAGCTGTGGTGGCTCTACTGGGATTTATCTTATTTTAGGAGAGTTTGGGATTTGGATTGTTTCAGTATGGAAAGACATATTAACTCTAGATCTCTTAGTGTGGCAAAGAATTAGATGATGTGGTTAAACGTTATTATACTTCATTATGTCCAGATTACCCTGGTGTTATTTAAAAGTCAAGCTTGCAAAGAGCTATTGTAGAGAGTGAATTGCTTCTTACTGTATTTGATGCCATTTTAACAACTGAGATAGTAGTGACTGAACAGTCTGAAAAACTGACCCTCATGTTGTGGAGACAAGTTTAAAAGCTGTGTAACTTTCTAGTGTTTGTGAATTCAAGGTCATCTTTCTACCTTGAAAAGAGCAAAATTTTTGGAGGTAATAAATGTAAGTGGTCATTCTCTGACCACAGAAACTCATTCTGCAAAGCAGATCTTTATAGTGTCCAGGTGGATTGTTCACTTCTCTATTCAGCAGGGAGAGTTTCTCAGTAGGTAGTTCGCAAGTAAATTTATTAAGTCTTGAACAAGGCTTCAGCGATGAATTACGTGTTCTTTAGTTATCTTCTTGCCAAGAGAGATAAGCCTGTTTTATGACAGTAATCATTTAAGAAAAGAGAAAAATTATTTTTTGTCTTAGCTAGGTTACTGAGCCTGCAAGCCAACAGTAAGCATTACTGACTCAATGAAGGCAATCCTGGCAGGTGAATGGGGCCCACTGAAGCCTCAAATGCTGCTGTGATAGCCTGCTGTAATGTGGAATATTGTGAATACCTTGATTTACACAATCTGCACTCCTGTTAAAGAATTTTTTTTTTTTAAAATAGTCTGGAATTAGAGAAGAGTCTGATACAAGACTGGAAAATTAATCTTGGGAAACTGATGCTTTTACTCTGCCTCAAATGAGGTGCCAAAGCATGGTGTTTTGTTTTGTTTTTCTCTGATTAGATATCAGGGCTGTTTAGAAGTTAAAATACAAAAGATGTTTCTCATCATTTTATTCAGAAAGGGAGACTATAAAGCGCAAGAATTATGCCTCAATAAATGTAATTTCTTAGATTTTTCTGCATGTGAGTCTTTGTGGCAAGCTTACAGATTTTGTAATGAAATAACAGAGAAGCCAAAATAACACGATCTCTATTTTTCTCAGGACATCTTGTGGAATAAGGAGAGATGATGACAAATTTGAACCAAAGTTCCTCTTATACAGATAGCTAGAATGAAAGACAAAAAGAACTGTGTCAAAAAAGGAAGGTGCATCACTTGCCATTTTTTATATGGATCACTTCATATTGATTTGGATCTGCTTGAAAGCATGTTGCACAAGATTAGGCTAGATAGATTAGCATGCTGTTTTCTTTCTAATTTAATTTACTGTGCCCTACATCTTTTGGAACACAGATAAACATGAAGTGACAGAAAAATGCCTTGAAATGGAATATATGATACATTTATGTATTACATAACAATATATTAATATATTATGTGCAATATATTTTTACTGCATATAAAATAAGACAAAACTGTATATATGTATGGAAGCACAGTCATGAAAAATGACACTTGTAATGTTTTGGTAAATGTTACAAAGTTAGCAGTAGGAAAGTGTTATTATTGCCTTGTGGTAGCTTGACGATATTAATAAATAATAATAAAATGTTCTCCTCAATAGAAAAGCAACTGTGTCTTTGTTAGTTTTAGAGAAGAATGATCAAAACAAAGATTTATGACTTGTGATTTAAATACCAAAATTTGCTGTTCTTAATGTGAGGTGCAAAGTTCCAGTCTGCCCCTGCCACGAATTTGTTGCTAGTGTAGATGTGCTCTGTTTGTTCCCTATAGTAGGCTTCTGTTGCCTGGTTTCTTACAGTTTACTTGACTGAGATGCTAAGATCTAAAAAGCCAGGACAACATACAGCTGGGTGAAGAGCATTGCTGTGTGGGAAAAAGGGCTGGCAGTTTTTCTTGTGTGTAAAGTGGAGATAAATTAAATGGTAGGTGGTAGGAGAGAAGTGTCTTAGACAGGAATTTTAATAAAGAAGCATTGTTTTTAGAAACTACATGTTCACAATGTGGCAATAACTTACCTCCCCCTCTGAATTTCTTCAGTTTCCACCATGTATCACTTTATGCTTAGAGAGCACGTTCCTCATTCAGACCTGTAATACCACTTCCATTTGAGGGCTGACTGGGGCTGTGATGGAGCCTTCTGCAGGTCAAATCCACACAGGCTTTTGTGTCGCAGGTCCTCTGAAGTGCTGTGTGTCACCTACATTTCACTCAGACTTGTATTTGGGATATGTATCTAGCAGCTATCTCAAAAAATCTGGTGTAGATTTAGCAGAGCATGCTTTTCTGCCAGCTAAACAAAAGAGATTTCTTTGCTTTTGATTACCAGCATATGTAGGTTGGTACTTGACTTTGGGGTACCTTTATAGGATATTCTGTTTGACTTCACTTGCAACTTTTAGCAGCTTCTAGAAAAATAATTATCAGTCTTCCAAGATCTAAGTGACATGACTCAAATATTTTCTGATCTATTTGAAACCTTGACATTACTCTGCATCATGTCTTTTCTTTTTTTTTTTTTTTTTTTTTTTTTTTTTGAGAGGGCCTCTCATGAAGGGCAGAGAGGGATGCATAACCATGCAAAGGAAAAAAAATTCCAAAACTTTTCTTTTTGTGTGTATATATACAGGCAGAGAACTTGTCTAATTTAGAACTGTTACTATGAAGTAGCTGTGAAGTACTATGAAGTAGCTTGAACTAGAGAAGCACAGCCCAGCCTCTGGACAAAATTTGGATAGTCAAAGATGATCACTTCTTCCTTGCAAGCCAAAAATAGAGGGGAATATAAAGGAAATTTTACGTGCCTCTGGAGCCATCTGTGGCAATTATTTGTTTAAAGAAACAAATTACAGTTCTGAATTTCTTGCAATAAGTAGTTTATTGAACTGTGAAAATGGTGTTTCAGTAAAATGATTGTGGCTTTGCTGAAGGGCAGGTTGAATACACAGTATAATTAGTTTAATTTTTTTTAAACAGAAGTTTAAAACTGTTTATCAAAAGTTTCAAGAAACTTGCAGGGTTGAAATAACTTCTGTGTGATGCAACTGTTGGTGGCTTTCTGAATTCTAATCTTGTACTTCGAAAGAGATGCACCCTGTGTGGGTGCAAAGCATCACTCACAGATTAAGAATAGAAGAAACATCAATTCCTTACTTCATTACCATGGTAACTGAAATGTGATCCAGTTTCATTGCATCTAGTATATGTTCAAAGCAAAGCTTCTGAGATGGGTCCCCAGACTGCTTCCATTCTTCTCAAACATTTAACATGCAAACCCACATCTCTTCTGCTTAGAGACTATTTATTCTTTTTGTGGCATAAAGATTACCTGGTACATGCTTTGACATCCAAATTCTACAGACTTTCGTCAAGGGAGCAAACTGAGTAAAGTCATTAAATGATGATATTTCATAGTCCACTTCCAGGGTCCCTTTACAGGTCTCTTCCTCTCATCTCACTTCCATCGTGCTCCTTGCCACCCCTTCCCCCCTTAGTAAAGGGGGAAGTGCCTTGGGACAAGGTAAGGTGGGGGAGGGGGGAAGTAAAATACTACAATTCAGATTTGAGACCTTTTTTTGCCCATTGATACAATATGTTTCAGGAACTTGACCTAAACTAACAAGAAAGATAACAGACAAGTTAGCTAATCATGTGAGCTTTCTTCTACTTCCCACTTACTAAGAAAACATCCACAAGAAACAGATACAGGACATAGGGTCTCATTGAGTTAGGCTGCCAGTGTTGGGACATATATGTGTTCCGTCAGAAATGTGTTTCAAACAAACCTTTAGATGATACAAATATTCAAGTGCATGTATGTTGAAGTCCTTTGCACTAGCATCACGAACATGCAGTTATATTATAGATCACCTCTATAGTCAGATCTCATTACTACAATGGTTAGTGGTGTATATATATTCTAAGGCTAATTATTTATGGTATGTTATCAAGCGGAGTTTGGGGCATGGGTGAAGGCTAGCGGGAATTCATTTTCTCTGAGCTCTTGTCAGCTCAGGCGTATGACTTGCACTAGGAACAAGTATGGAAAGGCACAAGTGATACACAGAGGGAAATGAGCATAACTATACAATTCATTTTTCCTTAAGTAAGAGAGGAATGTGCTGCTTCTCAGCTTCTTTCAAATTAAATATACTGAATTTACTGAAGAATCAACCTGTGCGTTAACTCTTATTGTTTATAGAACAATGCTGTTGCATGTATTCTTACAGGCACAGGGCCTCAGAAAATACCACTTCACAATAAAGTCCTAGCCAATCCAATGTCTATGGTGTCCTCTGTAAAAGCTTTATAACCTTTCCAGGCATGCTCCCCTACTCCTGTATCCTGTGTTACAGTCCTCAAAAAGAGGTGACTTTTTACAGCACTCCCCATGTCCCTTCATCCATGCTAATTGGTCATTTTGGTTCTGGCTGAGGCTGTGTCTGTGGAAATGGCACATCCTAGTAAGAGCAGCTATGCAGTACAGCAGAACAGTTGGTATTGGGGAACCATGATGTGCATTATATGTCTCTTTTGTGGTCTGCTTCAGACTGGCTCGCCTGGTCCATTGGCCTCAAATGTTCATTAGCAATGGGAGTGTATCAGCTAGTCTTCCAGTTCAGCTTCACCCAAAAGAAGTCTAATTTGTACACTCCAAGACTACTCTAAAATTAAAACTGAAGCGTGGTAAATTGGGATTGGCAGTGTTGCTTTAAAAGCATGCTCATGATCTAAGCTAAAACACCAATATAAATGCAAACTGAATTATCCTGCAGCAAAAAAAAAAAAAAAATGTTTTATTTGCTTTCAGAGTGAACTACTTTGTGGTCTTAATATGGCAGAGCATTTAAATACTGTTCCATTGCTTCAAGGAGATCACATCAGTGGGCACGTGCCAGGGTGTAACTGGCTGATGCCCTCTGATAAGAAACTTGCTTAAGATAAACAGGGTTTGATGGCAGTTCACTTCAACTAGTGGTTACTGGTTGACTAGCTGATGATTAGCAGAGAATCATTCAGAGTCATTCACAAGATCGAGCATTAAGTTCTGTTACTGGCATGCCAGTGATCTTAGCAACAAGAAAAGGAGGAGAATAAGTTGAGTTGCCAAAATTGCCCAAAGAAAGAGTTTGGTTATTTGCAGAACAAAGAAACAAAAAATTCAGAAAGCTTTGAGATTGTCTAAATTTTCTCTGCATCAAACCTCTGCATTTCAAAACTCTACTAAAAATAAGAAATCATGGATATATTGTTTAGACACATAAATTACTCTGATTCTGGCTGTTATTTTTTAAAAGGGAGAGAGAAGCAATGACTGTAGAACTGAAACAATTTCAAGTGTTTTAATTGGAGCAGTGTGTTTCATACAGTTCTCTAGAGCTTCTTTCTGTGTCAGTCACAGCATATTACAATATTATATTATGTAAATACGGCAACATGCATTTAAAATAATCATTATGCCTGGTGGAGATGCTCCTCAGCCTGAACATGTCAGATGAGCAGTTCTCATCCACTGGAAGCATAAACCTGGTGTGGGGTCTCTCCCCCCAAGTTAGTCACATATGCTTTACTAGCTGATAGCGTACATAACTTAAGAAATCATTTTCTGTATATATTAGTGAGCTTGACTTCCAGATTGAAATATTAATGCATTGGTGGGACATGGTAATAGATTCTGTTGTGGCTATTTATGGTCCTGTGAACTCTACTAATGTTTCGTGTAGTTGAGACATCTTGGTTAATTTCCATAAACATTTTCTCTGTGAAAGCCCTCAAACAGTATGAAGATTTTTTTATAGCTGTGATTATTTTAAGTGGTTGATCTTGTCAAATTTGTTGGGAGTATAGAAGTCACTAATAGTTTTGGCATAGATCAGGTCATTTTGTTTTGCTCTTTCTATGGGAGTGTTTTGTGTGTTTCTCCTCACTCCAGCTATTAATAGTATGCAATAAGGTACTGAAACCTACTGAAATCTGAGTTTAGTAATAGAGAAAAGGTATATGAAAGGATTAAATGTGTTTTGCACTTCCTGGCCAAGCCCCATGATGTATTCTCATAGTTGTGGGTTCTGATTCATAAAGATTTAATCTGTAGCTGTGTTTCAATAGCAGCTAGCCCACTTGTGAGGCACGTACCTTCGTGTCTTGAGTCTGGGTGGTCTTATAATCTTGTTGCAGATTAGAAACAGAGATCCCTTTAAAAATGAAACTGAGTGGACTTTAAGATGATGGGAAGCTTTTAACTGAGCTCACGTAGTTTTTTAGCTATTACACTGCATTTTGTATGACACACCTTAAATTGAGATATTCATACTGTGCTTCATGGCTATTGTTTTTTTTCAGATACAGGATACCAGCATATGGTGACTGCATACTGCATGGTTTGCTCTGGCCTAAGAAATGAGAAAAGGATTTTCTTGTATTATTCCTTTAGATGCAATGCTTAGCTGAAGGCAGGCAACCAAAGCTGCTTTAATTAGATGAAGTCCTTACTGCCTCCAATTTTTCATTTGTGTGTTATTACATTAATTAAAAAATGAAGCTGTGACTCTGAGAAAGGGGAGGCAAGAGGTTAAGTAATTCTTGTCTTCTGTCTCATGGCACAGGAATAGAGTCCCTAATCTGGCATCCTGCCTTGCTATGACCCTGCACCCCTTTAGCTCACAGTCTACAAACACGCAGGCTGGAAGTTATCTGACTGTACAGGGTTCAGTAAAGATATGTCTGTGACTAAGCCTGATCAAACTCAAGGCATTGTTCTGAACATCACCATGAAGTATATTACAAATAGTGACAAAAGCTCCCATGGCATGCAAATCAGAAATCCTGTAAGTTAGCAGTTTCGTAGACTATACTAATGATCTTTGATCATTAATTCTTGTTTTGAGTGACTAAACCTAAAATTTGATCTGCCACATCATGATTTAAATACAGATATAGGCAGAAGTTACTGTATGAAGCTTTCCAAGTATTGCTTGATAAACTGTGGAACATAGTAAGGTTATTTACAAGTGTTTTCTCGGCATAAATGCTAGGAGTAGTATCAGTGCTGGTCTAATGATCTGCTATAGATCCTCCAAGTAAAAACAAATGACAGTATTACCAATGTCTTGGTTAACCTCGGAATTTGGACTCTGCTTTTTGACTCTACAAAAATATCTTACAGTGTCTGAAATACTCTATGGACAGTTAACTTTGACATTTATGACACACATTGGTTTTGCCTTTTGAGTGACTCTCAGTTAGATGGTTTCTTTACCTTCCTTTCAGAAAAGACGACGGCGAATTGACCGAAGCATGATTGGGGAGCCAACAAACTTTGTTCACACAGCTCATGTAGGATCAGGAGACCTATTCAGTGGAATGAATTCGGTAAGCATAAGCAAATGAATATTTCATCTTAGAATATAGGAACACTGTATATGTATATGGTGGCTGAAGCAATGAGGCTTTCAACTATAAGAAAGAATCTCTATAAAACTGAAGAACAACCTGCTAGCGTCTTAATTCCGAGTCCTAAACACTTGCATTCAAGGTTATGGAATACCACTTTTAAAATTCCTGTATTTATTGACAATTGATAGTAGATGCTGTATATATTGTACAGGTGTCCTGGTTTCAGCTGGGATAGAGTTAATTGTCTTCCTAGTAGCTGGTACAGTGCTGTGTCTTGAGTTCAGTATGCGAAGAATGTTGATAACACCCTGATGTTTTCAGTTGTTGCTCAGTAGTGTTTAGTCTAAAATC
>JAVJGG010000072.1:346604-363160 GCA_035590195.1 Aviceda cuculoides | reverse complement strand
AGGCGCCCCCCCCCCCCCCGTGTCCCGCGCTGTCGCCTGCCTCCCCGCCCCGCGGGAGGGGTATGGCTCGCAGGTAGGCATGAGATAGCCTAGCACCACCCCCCCCCCAGTCCGGGGACTCGAGTCTTTTCGGCTTTCTCGTTACGTAACGAGCAACAAAACCAACAGAAAATGGCCATTGCCCAATTCTGTTATTTTGCCAAGTCACTTCGGCATTGCGGTGGCAAAAACCGTGGCTGGATGTCCCATACTCTGGGGTCAGCTTGTGCTCGCTCCTCGACGGGAGCATAGCTTGAAAGTTGCTGGTGATAATTTGGCTTTTGGATGTGATTTTTGTGTGTGACTAAAACGGTCCTCTTAAGTAGACAAAACTGACATCGCTGTGCTTGTGACCAATACCTCCAAAGTCCAGATTGAGTACCCCAGCCACTGTCTTTAAGTTCAGTATACCTGCCATAGGTAGTGGCAGGAAAGTATTTTACAAATGTGATATTCTTGATAACATGCATAAACTTTTCTGCTACTTTTTTGATTGTTGGGGTCAATTACAGCTTTGATCGTGATGCTGTCATGGAGTTACTGTTGTGTTTAAAAACAACCCTTTTTTTTTTTTTCCCCCCTTGTCCTTGTAACTTGAATGATTGCACTCAGTTTCATTGTGTTCACTCCTGTGTATGTAACCTACTTTGAGTCATCTTTGCCCTCCTCAGTAATTAATCCAATCCAGAGTCTCATTTAAAATATTGCTATGTGCATCACTTTTATGGTCCTTATTCAATCAAAATGTTGACTTTGATGGGAAACTTGAATGAATAAGGATTCGAGTTTTGGCCCAAAGACCTGAAATAAACCAACAAGTTCAAGGATTACTGAATAAAGATCCTTAATAACATTGGCACTGACAGTTATTGTTACAAAAGTTCTCACGTTACAGATATCTTTAACTGTTGGAAGTGCTAACACTCTTTAGAATGATCTGCCTCTACTTTCTGTTTTTGTTTACTTTACATTTTTAACTCCTCTTACTCTCCGAAGGACTTACTAGCTTTTAAAATATCCAGCTTCCTGGATTTGATTTCAAAGCCTCAAGTTTCTGCTGTGTGGGATTTTTGTTTTTGTTTTTTTTAAAGGAACTGATCTGAAAGGTATCAAAAAGCTTAGAGTCTTCCCATGAGCAATATGAACTTACATGACCTCCTCACAGCTTAGCTGATCCTAAGATGGAACAGTATTTGCCATGCTTTGGCTGAAATTTGTAGAATATATAGATATTCTTTCTATTGCAATAAAGTCTAAACAGAGTCTGTGAAAGATATCAGTACCATGCTGCTTTTTTCAGTCCTTTATCTTGAAATAAAACTCATAAATAATATAAACCTTTAGCTCATTTCAAATTGACTTATTTTAACAAATAGTTATGCAAACTATCCTTATGCAATATTTTTTCCAGACGGCAATCTCGCTGCTGTTATAACATCACTATGATGCAATAATATGAACAATAAAATCCTCTGTTTGAGTCTTATTACACACTGTTAAGCAATGTATCTGACTCATCAGCTTAATTGACTCTTCTAGGTGACCTTGCCATGATCATTACAGCCAGTTATGAGATATAAATGTGCTTAGGATATGTAATAGAAAAGAAATGCAAATAGATGGCCAATTCCTGCAGTCTGTTCTAAAAGAAAATGACAGTTGATTTCCATGTTACAGCATTTTACAGTGCTTGAAAGTAATTTAAAAAAAAAAAATCTTTTCAAAAAATTTTTTTTCAAAAAGCTATATGTAACTGTCTAATACTGATGCTGAGATTGACTGTCAAAAATAAGATTGTGTAAGCAAGGGCATACTTGGACTTGACTCAATGTGATAGAAGCAATGTTCTTAAAAACTTGTATTAAAAGGTAGATCTGAAATGAATTATTATTATTAAGACCTTCTTAGATATCCTGGTTTTCTCCTGATTCATGTGTTGAGTTGATCCATGTCCCAACTAGCATACTATGAGACTGAGTTGGTGACGGATACTGCACAAATCTCTTCTGTCAGAAAGAATGCCTTATTTAAGACAGGTTTGGTGTGTCATCCCCCCCCCCCCCTTTCTTGAGTTGCTCCATCTTGGTGTAATTTTCAGTCTGTCCTGAAGTATTTGAATAATTAACCAGTTTTTGCCACAGAGGTGGCTGCACAGCAGTTAGCAGTGTAGGTGCCAGTGCTGCAAGACCTCCTCTTAATGAGTGGAAAGCAACCCAAGAAAGAAAATGTTGCTCATCATGGGCAGTGGTCTTCCTGTGTGGACCATCTCACAGAATCACAGCTCTGAAGATTGCTGTTTCTCAGTTGTGTTTGCAGTGAGTGGTAGATACCAACATAGTACAGGTGGTGTTTGTTTTACATATTTGTACTTCAGTTGTTATGTAACAAGATGCATGTTTAGAGCATCAGCTGGGATTAATTGACATAATTCCACTGCCTTTAAATAGCGCTATATAAATTTAGGTCAGATGAAGGTCTGGTCCACGCTTGGCATTTTAAAAACAGTTCAATAATAGAAAGCCATTTATTGTCAGAATAATTAACATTTTATTTTGGTGTGGTTGTGTGGTTTGTTTGTTTGTTTTTGGTTTTGTTTTGTTTTTTTTTAATAGTTCTTAACTAGGGGAAAGCTGAGATTGTATTTCCAGAACATTGTTACTATTAAGTTATAGCTTTTTGCAGCCTAGTTTTTCCTGCTGTCAAGTAGCTGTTGAAATGAGGAGAAGCATACTGTAACTTCAGTTACTGTTGTTTCTATTGGGGTTTTATTTAAAATACTAGAAAGTGATGTGATATTTAAAATGGCATAATTTATATACACATACTATATATATTATATATATGTAATTAAATATTTATGCAAGTTATATATACATTTCCTTTGCTTTTCAGTCTTAAAGTTTTTCCTGGCACTTTGAGTAACATTCTTAGATTCTGTTCCCCACCCCATGCCCTGCCCCCTTAAATCAGAGCAGTGAACAGCTTATTTTGGAAAAACAGAACAAATCAGATAGAATCATACTGTCTTCCTAAGGAAGTGGAAGAAAATATAGGTCAAATTTGCACCTATTAACCTTGACTGACCTTTTTGAGCAAGAGCTACCTGTAACATATGTTTTGTGCTCTCCAAATAATTTTATTTGCATAATTTGTGTAATTTACCTTTGGGAAGCAGGCTGTACTTTAATGAGTTAATTTGTAGTTATTAAGATAAACAGTAAGTTAAGTAATTTTCCTAACAATGAAAGCCTTTTGTAAAAATTACATATGACATCAAATTTTTGGGTACAGCTTGGAGGTGGGTGACATGAAGATGCAATAGTGTTCCAAGTTCCATGGCGATCTTATTAATTTTTTTATATTTGATTGAAAAGTGTCATAATAAATGAATTTTTATGTTCCCAATGGACTATATTATGTAGACATATCCCATTTTTTTCAATAAGATGATCAGCATCTTAGCAAAAATGGGTCATCTTGTACAAAGCTGTCATCATCAGTGTTCCACTGACCTAATTACACGTTGATCCTGAAACTGTAAGCACTTAAGATGCCCATGAAGTTGTAAGAAAAGGGAACTGTGTACCGGATCAATAGTTATGCATTGCTCCATGCTGTTGTAATGGATTCGTGGTCTCTATGAGTGCAACTATATAATGGCAGTAATTGGTGGTAACGTTTGTATTGTAAATGTTTTTCCCCTTTGTGACTGTGGTTAACCTGTCCATCATAGCATAAAATGCCATCACCTAGTTTTTTTCCAGAAAGTTTGAACCTCGTTTGCTCTACATTGCCTAGACTTTCTTGCCTGCAAATCTGTCCTAGGGATAATGTTACTCTTCCAGTGGAGCCAGCATTAAAGCTTTTCTTCAACAGGAAGATAATTTTACTATTGGTGCTAGATAAAAGGCAAGAAGTATGTTGAAAGATTTCAGTGGAGGTTGGAATAGGGCCACATCCTCTGTTGGAGAGGATTTATGAATTATGATAGACCTGAAAGGTGCAGAATTTCATAGTGTAATTTTTGTCTGTGAAAAGCAGTAGAGATAGAGTGGCTCCGAAGTATTTCGGCACTATTTAGGCAGGCTGTGTATTCACCACCTAAGCTTAAACTCAGCCTCCTGTCCTGCATGTGCAATGATGATGATATTTTTTCTGTACCTCATAAAAGTCCCGAGACAGATAGCAACTGTTTTTAAAACACTTTGGAGATAAAGTGCAAACTGTATTATTCAGTTTTTCAAAGTCTGGAACGCAAACTAGTCATTTTGGTATCTACGAGCAGGTTCTACACCAGCTCTTCTGGTATGTAGACAGGTTTTCAAAATAGATAACGTGTGACAGAATGGTAGCGGTAATAATCATTAATGATACCTATGCAAAACATGAACAACAACAACTAAAAATATGCACAGACACATATCAATAGGAGCTTTTATTGTTATTGCAGTTTGCCATATAGAGGTGGTGGTGACAGGGGCACGGTTCTTTTTTAAAACAAGAAGTTGTACTTAGCCATTATCTTCTTCCATTTTTGAAGGACAGAGAGAAATGTTTTGGACACATGGTGATAGAAAAGTGAATTGTGTTTGAGCATCCAGCTGCTAGAAATGGGATTTCATAGAATCACTATCAAAATGTTAGAGCAATAGCATTGAACAATTAGTTATCTCATGCTAGGATATGTTTGAAAAATTATGCTTGGAGGTAGCATGAATTATTTTGCTAAATACAAAAAATAATACGCAGTTACTCTGTGGGGAAACATATGTACATGGGGAGGCCCATGTGCATTCTCTAAAGCAGAAATTACTTAGGTAATTAAATTACACTGAAGAGAGAAAGGAAAGATTGTGGCCCTGTCCTTCAACCTTCTGAAACATTTCAATTATTACAGTGTGAATACACAAATCCCTAGGATCAGATCCTTAATGTACTATTTTGACACAATCAGATCACTTAAGTATTTTTCAAAGTCCATGGATAAATTAAGTTTTCATGATTTCTGCATATATAATTTCTTGCTTCAATAGCACGAGTTCTATACAACAGTCTCATTAATATTTGGATCTGGGATTGTGTGCTGCTTCTGTTGAAGCCAATAGCAAAATAGCTGTGGGAGAAAGACTGGGTCTGTAATTAAGTTAATAGGGTCGACTGTTATTACATCGTTGAATTGGCACTCAATGCCATTAACATCAACCAACCAAAAAAAAAAAAATCTTTAACAGTGACTAATGTAAGGCAGTATTAAAAGTTGGTTTTATAACACTTTATGAGGGAGTGATAAAGCAATTGAAAAATTAATCATAAGGGAAAATACTGGAATTTGAAATATAGTCAGAGGAATCATTACAGTTCATTACTTTATGTGTAAATACTGATGTTTTCCAGTGGAATTATAAAATGCAAGTGAAGTGAACTGGCTGGTTTCATTGAAGGCATTTTGCCATTATCATCAGATGGATTTGATTTGTTTACAGACTCAGCATTGGGCTGATCTACATGGAGAAGTATTAATAAACAAGGGCTTTGCCTCCTGTTTGTAAAGCAACAATTCCAGTTGCCATGATAAAAGTGCTGAAGGAAAATATGGAAAGAGCTAAAGATTTATTGTTGTTTTGCTAGTTCACTGAAGTGATGGCATTTGAACTAACTACATAAATAGCAAACCAGTAAGAATATGTCAGTGGGTTACACGTCTGTCTTGACAGCTTCACTGATGGACTCTGGCAGAGAGCAAAGTTGAATATTGCCTACAAAAAAATGGTTGTTTTTAATACACACTTAATATTTGCTGTAGACTTGCATGCTACTTACATTCTGTCTATTTGTGCCAGGAACAATGTGTACAGGAGGCAGGCTGGCCAAAACAGGAGTTGTCAGTGCTACAGTGAGCAGATTGTATACCGGAATGGCCCAAACTGCAGAAGTTCTGTGGAACATGAGACATGAACTCTGCAGGTTGTTGGGGTGTTAAGTGCAGCTCAGTGCCAGCGTTAGCCTGCAGGAGATTATGGCTGGATGTGCAGTTGAGTTTTGACTGGTACATGACAGTCATACTGATGAACTATGCCATTAGCCTACATTCATTTAGGAGAAGAAAACCAAACCAACAACTTTTAGCTAATTATCATTATTATAATTTTTAGTAGTATTTTTCCTAGATTGCAGTGTTGGACAAACACCAAAGTGAAATCACTTTGAGCTGGAGACCATACAGTTAGACACATAGTTCTCATCCTGAACCAGTCTTGTTCAAGACTACACATATTGCTTTTGTATCATGTGGAAATGGAAGATTGGAATATAAGAGGGAAAAAAAGTTGCATTAAATCTGTGTGGGTGTACTTTCATTCTTCGAAAATATGCACAAATCCTATGTTTATAAGTACTTCCTTGCTGTTGCTACTGTTTCAAGTAAGCATAGATGTTCCAGGGTGTATGGCAGATAAATAATAGAAAATTATGAAGTATGCATATTAGTATCCCTTTTTTAAGAGAATAAATATTTTTATTTGGGTTTGAGTGTAGCTTTCTAGTACTGTTAAATTCAGTAAGACTTCTGTATTGGTAAGGCCTTGAAATGTCACAAAAGTTGTTCTGAACTGTTTTGACTTCAGTGGGAGTTGACTGAGAAGCATACTAAGAGACAAGTGATGATTTCATAGATATTCAGTACGTGTTATACTGCTTCCTACTGTGTGCCATAGAAGGTGTATGCATTTCCTCAGAAATGCATAAGTTGTTAATGATACAAGTGAATACAATGATTGTAATACAAGACAATTATGGATCAATAATTTGTGTCTTCCAAATGCTACAGGATAATGAAATAAAATCCCAGTATTTTTCTTCTTTTAATGTAAAGTCATGTTACAGAGACTGACTATTCTACAAATTCCACAAAAATTCAGGCAGCCTTGTCTTTTTTTATTTTTAAATTCTGTGTGTTTGACAATGATTTTTTTTTTTTTTTTAAGTATTGGGTTGCACTAGATTTAAAATGGTTCACATATTAATTAAACAATTGGTTACATGTAGCAGTGAAATGGACAGAATGGCTCTACAGCTTCTTCAGCAAATCAAATTATACTGAATGTTTGGACAAACAGATGTTGCTTTGTTGTGGGGTTTATTTTTGTTTTTAAACCTCATCCAGCTCCTTGTTGTTTAACTTGACAGAAAACTCCCTTCGACTCGTATGAATTTTGGATCAGGATCTAACTATGTAATTGCTTGTATGTTAGACATACATTTCTCCTTTACAAACATGGCAATTTGTGGTGCTGCTTTTGCACTAAAATGTTAGATGCTGTCTCTGGTGTGGCTGGCTTCTATTTTCTGCCAAGGCTGCATTATCGAAGACAAATAGTTACATGTCAGTAATTAACCACAGATTTTAGGAAATTCTACTTAGCTGTTCTATTAAATGTGTTAATTTTTCATGACAGAAGAGTTGGCATGGTTTGATGGAACAGAAGTCAGCTTGAAACCTGAGTCTTTATGACCCTGCTTAATTGTTATTACATCACTCACTCCTCTTTGCCTTCTGGAAAAGACAAGAGAAACTGGCAGAATACAATTCATTAATTCTTTTATAACTTTCCCAACTGATAATGTTAAAATTAGTTTCATTAGTCATTGTAAAAACATTCCCAATAAATAGTGACATTAATCTGAAGTGCCTGGGTTTTTTTGGTTTTTTTTGTTATGCAGGCAAGAATCACTGCTGACTCAATAGACAGTTCTATAAAAGTACTTGGCATACTACATTTATTTTACCAGGGACATGACTGAATGTGGAAAATGAGATATTGAGAAGCGATATCTCGGATCAAGACCAAATGATCTTGCGAGAATAAAGTATTTTTGCGTAAGAGGGACTAAATAAAACAAAGGTCAATTTAAATGCTAAGTTCAAATTTAATGATTAAAATGTCTGAAGCTAAAGGTTAAGCTAGTTTTCCTTTGTTAATGGTAAGACTTTTAGATCTAAAATTCTACTTCAATGCAAACACTGTTTTCTAAAGGTGCGCATGCCTCAATGGTATTAAACTTTACTTTGATGTAATAAGACTATTTTTCAAATGCAAATTATTAATGAAATGTTATTTCTCTAATGTATTTTCCAATACTGATTTTAAAGTTTTCTTCATAAGAAACAAGAAAAAGATTATGTAATACTTCTTTATTTCTTTGCCACTATTTTTTTAACAGTTACGTATTTGCCCAAATTATGTGTGCATTTACTAGTTTGAATTTATACGATTGATCAAAAAGGCATTTTAAAATTCCAAGTGCGTGTGTGTATAAACATATATATTTTTTATAGGATGCAAAACCAATAATTAAATCTTTAATAGCTTTAATGGATAGTGGTGTTATTTTAAGACAATAGAAAGTACTGCGGCTTCTCTAACTCAGCTTATGTTATTTTTAATCCATGAAGGACCCAAATATATAGCATTTCTAAGTCACACACCACAGCTGTTTTTAGAAGAGATGCTTTAGTGTGGAAGAACAAGATACTTTCTAGTGCTGCTCATCAACATGCCTGGTGTCCTGCAGCATTAAATGTTCAAGGTTTAGGCTGGTCAGTGATATCATGGGAAGTTTTGTGACAACATTACTCTAGGATCAGAACTCAAATATTTTTTTATTGATTTTTCCTTGGATCATATTGTGTTTGTTTTGAAAGCAAATCTGCTACCTAGGTATCATAAAGCTTTGAGTATCAGTTGTTTCAGTGTTGAGCTGTCTTTGTATTACAGCAGGTTTAATGAACCAAATGCTAGTCTAAGCTTTTTATCAAAAGCTACTTTTGCATGTCCTGAACCAGCAATTCCTAAACAGTAATCAAATTATCTATTTATTCCAGGTTTTTAAGAAGATTCTCATTGTCTCTGCCAAGAAAATTGGTTCTAGACTTCTGTCTGAGAATATGAAAGAAAAGGAAGAATGTACGTGGATTTAAAATCACTGTATTTATCAAGTTGTGGAGTGAGAAGTACTGGGGAAACAGCTTGCTCTGTTGCTCATCGTAGATATACTACAAGTTGTTTCTGATGCAGCTGAGAAAAATGCAGACCCTTAAAAAGGAACACGGACCTGTTGACACAAGTAGCAATGTGGACAAAATCATGGTGCTTAAGTCTACCTTAGCTGAAGTGTCTGAAGAATTGTCTACAAATGAAGATATACTACTTACTGAAGCAAGTAGTGGAAAAAGCAAATCTTCAGCTTGCCGGAGAAAGCGAGAATTCATTCCAGATGAAAAGAAAGATGCTATGTATTGGGAGAAAAGGCGGAAAAATAATGAAGCTGCCAAAAGATCTCGTGAAAAACGACGACTGAATGACCTTGTCTTAGAGAACAAACTAATTGCACTGGGAGAGGAGAATGCCACTTTGAAGGCGGAGCTGCTTTCGTTGAAGCTAAAGTTTGGTTTAATTAGTTCTGCAGCCTATGCCCAAGAGATACAGAAACTCAGTAGCTCAACAACTGTGTATTTCCAAGACTACCAGAGTTCCAAATCAAATATTAGCTCATTTGTAGACGAACATGAACCATCTATAGTTGGTAGCAGTTGTATTTCTGTCATCAAACATTCTCCTCAAAGCTCAATGTCCGATGTGTCTGAAATATCATCCGTAGAGCATACTCAACCAAGTCGTATACAAAGCAACTGCAGAAGTCCTGAAAATAAATTCCAGATTATAAAACAGGAGCCCATGGAATTAGAGAGAGAGCCAAGAGATGACAGAGGTTCATATAAGGCATCCATATATCCAAACTACATGGGAGCTACCTTTAATGTGTACTCACATTCTCCTCCTCTCCTGCAAGTCAATAGGTCCTCCAGTAATTCCCCCAGAACGTCAGAAACTGATGATGGTGTAGTTGGGAAGTCATCTGATGGAGAAGATGAACAGCAGGTTCCTAAGGGTCCAATCCATTCCCCAGTTGAACATAAAAATGTTCATGCAACAGTTAAAGTTCCAGAAGTGAATTCTTCAGCTTTGCCTCACAAGCTTCGTATTAAAGCCAAAGCCATGCAAGTTAAAGTGGAAGCAATGGATAATGACTATGATGCAACACAGAAATTGTCGTCACCCATTGACATGTCCTCAAAAAGACATTTTGAGCTTGAAAAACATGGTGCACAAAACTTGGTGCATTCTTCTCACACTCCTTTCTCGGTTCAAGTGACTAACATCCAAGACTGGTCACTTAAACCAGAACTCTGGCATCAGAAGGAACTCAATGTAAAAATTCAGAGTGGTTGCAAAACTGGAGTTGTTGAAATAAAAGACAATATCTACAATGTCTCCGAGTCAGAGAACCTGTATTTGAAGCAGGGCATAGCAAACTTATCTGCAGAAGTTGCTTCACTTAAAAGACTTATAACTACACAACAAATCTCTGCTTCAGACTCCGGTTAAGTTACTACTGAATAAAGGCTTACTGTTTTAAAGGATGTTATTTGCAGTAGATCAATATGTTTTGTATTATGCTGAATTTTCACTGGACTTGTGATGTCATTTCACTGTAACGTTCACATAATGTCTGATTGGTGTCTTTCTGTGCACAAATTATTATGAAGACTAGGTTGTGTTATGATCACTATGCCTTGTGTATAGTCAAGTAGCCTGTACAAAGGCTGTATATAGTGAACTTAATTTTCTTTCTGTTCTTCTACTATAAAGCCTGCAAGTTACCAGTTACAATAAAATATTGGTGACAAACACAGAACACCTACTCCAGTTCAGTTGATTTTATGAACTTGTAAATAAGTTGTTAATTAAAAAATGGCTCTTTCTTACACTGTGCTCAACTTCACTTACATGTTTGGTTTTTACAGCCTAACAACCAAATTACAACATCTGTAATCCTTCTGGCCACCTTTTTCCTTAATATGTTTTTTAGAAGAGAATAGAAATAAAGTGAGTATTTATAAATGAAACAGTACCAATCTATAGCCTTAGCCTTCTTTAACTTATTAGTAGAAGTCAACCAAAACCCACACAAATTCTAACCCAGTAACTATCTAATATCAACAACCTTTTTTCTCCTTCTATCTCAGATGAGACAGTACTGAGTTTCCTGAATGGTTTATTGTGATGAACCGTATTTTCACTAATATAACTTGGTGTTTAGATGAAATTAGTTAAGTTGGATTTGTGCATCTGCAAAGTTTTCAGAGCCTTGCAGTGAGAGAATTGGGCAGCACCATCTTTGCCAAGGGGTGGCTTGTGTGTGCAAGGGGTGCAGGCATGGAAAGAAGCATGCACGAAGGCTGCATAAAAGAGTCTGTCCCTCTTGCACACCATGGTTCTTTCCGTGCAGACCGTGGGACACCTGTAGGTGAAGGATAAGGCTACTGGATCTGTAAATTCTGAGCTCAACTAGGCAAATATCTACATAAGGGGCAGGCAATAGTAGTAGCAGAGTTAGAGGAGATAATCTGCTATTTTAGTTCCCAGTGTGGGACATAACGCAATTGTAAGTATGAAGTAAGTCTTACCACCAATTTGGCCTTGGTTTCAAAGACTTAGTCAACTGAACTGGAATACCCTGGCTCACTACAGGGCATTTTGCAAGAACTTCTTAAATGTAAAATAGAGACTATGTAAAGAACTGCACAATCCAGATACTGCTAGCCCCTTACAATTTATGCAGATGATAAGTTCTTCAGTTGATGACTGGACAGGGCTGTGGTGCTCCTTGTCTTTGAGAAGAGCCATTGAACCACGGAGACTAGAATTGGATCACATATCCTTGGTTTGGCTTACCAAAGTCTTTCATTTTAAAATTAAAAATAATTTATAAATAAAGCATAGACTTGGCAGAGGTTCTTTTCATGATACTCTCCCCTTCTTTTAACATACTAACGTACTAATAAATCAGACTAACAAATAAGCTTTTCCTCAAAAGGCTTTTTATTAATTGCCATACTGTATAATGAATGGAACTGTTCCATAGACTTAAAATACTAGTTAAGAAAACAATATGTAGGTATTGTTTTTTAAATTCATACTTGACTTGAGTGAGAGGAAGTTTGTCAATTTTTTGGGGATATGAAGAGGAGTCTGAGTTACTCCTGATAGCTCTGAAGCTTGGTCCAGCAGTCAAGGCAATGGCAGAACTCCCTGATGTCAGCAAGGCCAGGATTCACTTCTGTACCTTTTCAGGAGCTGATGATTCACAGCCATGTTCTGGGAGGACCTTGGCACAGAAATCACTGGTACTTTCTGAGCTTTTTTGAGCCTTCTAACTGCTGTGCTGTATTTGTGGCATTCAGAGTTAATAAACTGTTATTCTTTTTTCATGCCTTAATAATACAATAGACCCCATAGCTGGGCTCTGTATGTATTTGGTAATTAATATAGATGACATTTCAATGTTACTGAAAATAAGCTCAGGATTATTGCATGAAATGTAAAAATTTGCATTGAATGATGGGGATATGAGACATGAGGCAGTGATTGCTACTGTCTCTTTGCTTGCTAAGTATCTTCTGTAAGCAACAATAAAATTCTTTTAAATATTTTGCATATTATTTATCACATGTAATGTGTTCAAGGAGAGGACTTAAAACTCTCAGTGTTGCCATCTGTGTAAGCCTAGATCTATTGGGTTTTTTTTTCCTTTCTTGTTACAGTTGTTTGTCATAATGGAAGAATGTTGTCCTCTTTCTAGCTCATTATATATTTTGTGTATCTGTTTTGTGCAATTAATACTTAACAGTAATGATGTAGTTGATTTGTTGAAGGATGTCATTGCAAGAAAGTTATAGCATGGAGCTTAGGAGCACAATCAGATGTTATTTATACTCCCTTTATACCTTAGTGTTATGCTTCATTTGAAGAAAGAAATAAATAATTTGTCTTTTGTTCAAAACCAGATCTAACTACAACATGGTTTTCTATTACATTCATCATCCCAGTCCAACACAGAGGTGTTAGCTGCAGTTGATGGCACATCTTCCTGTGCTGAGGTTGCTATTTCTGCACCTAATATTTGGAGTATCTTCCACAGAGGCGGTAGAGTTACAAAAGGCAGGAGTGTGGGTGGTACATAGAGCCCCATTCTTGGCTACAGTTGCAAACTGGACAGATGAAACTCCCAGCTGCTCAACTGCAGTAAATGTGGAGAGACCCTTACCCTCCTCACCTCTCTTTAGCCTGCTTTCCTTCAGGACGTGGCACCAGGAAAGATGGAGAGTCACACTGACTGGGGGGAAGGAGAGAACGCAGTGGGACTCTCCTCCCCTGCCCCAACTTTCAGCGGGAGCATAGTTACATATGTGTGTGACTGGCGAGCTGGGGAATTGGAGAGCTGTGCCCTTCCACCCTGCCTTCCCCTGTACTGTAGAAAACAGATTCGGCCTCCAGGAAAAGAATATCCTTGGCTGGTCTACTAGTCTCTCCACTGGAGATCAGAAGATTGGTTTGAGCCCAAAATGGGCTTTACCTAAATGAATATGAACTGGTATCATATCTCCTAAATTGTCAAAACTCTTGTAAACTCAGCGATTAACTGACAAAACAACATAAAACATGCTGAAAGTGGAATCTTTCTCATGTGAACAAACATGGATGACTAGAAAGTAACTGAAAAATGACTAGACTTTGCCTTCAAATGAGAATGTTAAGGAAGACCACATACAGAAACTGGGAGCTCCAGAGACTTTTTTCATGGGAACACAGGAATTACCATGCTAGATTAGTTTGGCTAGCCCTGAACTTTGCCTTGATAATTGTTAGTATGAAGGGCTTCATGGGAAGTTTTAAGAAATGTCTAGGACAAATAACTGTTGATGAGCAAGGTAGATTTTTTCCTAGTGACATCAGCTGGTGGCTAATCAACACTGTGAACAGGTCCTCTGTTAAATCTGCCCAACTCAATTATGTATAAACACAGTAATATACCCTCATGTTTTATCAACACCTATATTTTGGTAGGTACAAAGATTGAATGTGGATATGCCCATACATATACCAAGCCCATACATTAAGTTCTGAATTCCTTCAACTTTCTGCCTTCAGTAAAACTTACATACTGCATGGGATATACTTAAATTTTATTAATATTCTGCACAGCCAAATATCCCCTTGTTTGTGAATAGGAGACAGGCGATTGGCTATTCCTGGTTAATTGCTTATTATTTTGGATGTTTTCATTAAAGGCCCTTATGTCCATGTGAGCAGTCTATGAGACTAAAAACATTTGTTTTCTGTAGAACTTAACTGAAATGTAAGATTGCACCATAAACACATTGGGGAAGTTTTATTAAAATACCAACTTCTAAAAATCTTTTCTACTTGCTAGTACATAAATATGCTGGTGAAAATAGGCAGTATACAATGAATTTAGCAGAAAACTCACAGAATCTAATTAATACGGCCTTTATTAACACCATATTGTTTTAAAAATACTTTTACAGTTTATTGCACAATACGAGCTTGGTAGCTACAAGAATACCACACAACAATTTTTGGTATTTATTGCATAAGAACGAGTAGCACATATTGTTCCACTACAGTGCCAAATTAAAAGTTAAAAATACTAGGCCAAATACCAACTAAGGCTTTCAACTCAGTGTTAGATTCTGCTTTCCTTAATGAAGCAGACTTTTTATGTGTCCAGTAAGGGACTTACTCAAGATGAGTAACATTGCGAAGACATAATCTTTATGGTTCACTCATGTCACAGACTCCTACTGATTTTCCTGTTTCTAAGGCTAACTTCCTTGTGACACAACAGTGATATATGACTCACTTTATTCATATCACTGGAGTTATAGGGAACTTGCTCATGTACGAAAGAGAAGGCAGACAGATATTCAACTATTATTTATTCAATGACAGCTCTAAAAGGACTCAGTGAATTACAAGCAAAAGCTCAGAGTAGAGGTGTAGTGTTTATTTGCTTGACAGAGAAAGCATCAGAAGACATTTGTTTTTAAGACTCCAAAAAATAGTAGGAATGCATCTATGCTTTTTATGATCTGACCAGCTATCACCTGTGTGCCAATCCCAATGCCCGTGACTAGCGTTATGGTAATTCCTCCTCCTTAAACACCATGGAGCTCCAAAGGATTACAAGCAGAAGTGCTTGGGAAGATCAAACACAGGGCCTGCAACTCTGCCACGATTTTATGTGGGTTTTAATCTCCTGCACACAAGAATCCTTCCTGCTTGTACTGCATCTCAGAAAGATCTGATCTGAGAAAGCCTGCATCAGTCCAAAGGTTCTGGGGAAGCTAAATGGCCATCTAATAATACCAACATACAGATAACATGGTCAATTTTTCCTCTACCATCCCTTGTTACCCCTACAAACAGATGCACAACTTAAAATACGAGGCAGTTGTTACACTTTTCCATGCTATTCAGATTCTTGGATGTACAAATGCCTGAATGGGCATCTAAGTTAATGACTTCCATATGTAAAAAGAAGAGTCTGCCCTTCTATCTCTATGTGCCAGAGTCAGCATCCATTATGTCTACATTTCTGAGGCATGATACTAACCATGTTTCTTTCTGACAATTTGGGCCTCTAAAAATTCTCTTAAGTTTTGTATATAAATATACTGAGGACATATTGCATCGCTTTCCATGGGAAACGCGTTATGTAGCCCTGAAAGCCAGGATATTAATGGTCTGCATAACAATCAGAAAATACCAAAGTGTAATAGTGTATCATATAAAATAGCTGAAAAGATGGTAAAATGCAATGAGAGCCATTGTAGCAGAACACAGTGTTCCTTTCTCTGGGCCTTGTTCCCATTAAGGATTTAGAAATACTAGAGGGAATTTAGAGGAGAAAAGTAAAATAACAAACATGCAGGGACTGGTCCATGAATTCAAGGTACACATTAACCTGTAAGTCCACACTATACATATTAAAAGCCAATATATTTGCACAAAATATTTAGTTCACGTTGTCCAAAAAAGTCTTGGCGACACATTTTTTAAAACCCTGGTAGTTAAAAATGTGAACAAGCAAATGTCAAAAATATTTATGTAACCAAAACTATATTGGACAAGAGACTGTAACACTTAGACAACATACATGGCCTATAAATATTGCCTGGGGCTGGAGGGAATAGTTTACATTTTCTCATTTTCTGACCTCCTCCATGGCTGCCTTCCTTTAAAAAGGAAGAGATTTTTAGCTTCTTTCATCAGATAATGTTTATAGCAGTGAAAACTATGAAAATTGGAGAAAGGCAAACAATGCCAATTTGATGGTATTGAAAGGTAGTAGAATGGAATAGTTCCAGTTGGAAGGGACCTACAACGATCATCTAGTCCAACTGCCTGACCACTCCAGGGCTGACCGAAAGTTAAAGCCTGTTATTAATGGCATTGTCCAAATCCCTATTTTTAAGGCACTGACAGGCATGGGGCATCGACCACTTCTCTAGGGAGTCCGTTCCAGGGTTTGACCACCGTCCCAGTAAAGAAATGCTTCCTAATGCCCAGTCTGAACCTCCCCTGCCACAGCTT
>JAVJGG010000072.1:325081-346314 GCA_035590195.1 Aviceda cuculoides | reverse complement strand
CTAATTGGCTTTATTATCATCTTTCTTGTTTTGTCTTCTTGTTCATACTGTTCAAGGTCTTCTAAAGGTGTCTGCAATGCTCTTGTGACTGACATTAGCTAAATATGTGTCCACACTTGAGAGTCCACTATAGAACTTTCTATGTCTATACTGGGTTCCTGGTACATGGTTTACATAGTATCTACGGACTAGTTTCTCCAGGTACGGAAAAAATGAAAGTATGGCCTGTAGATGACATGCAGAGGGAACAAGAAATCATCTGCAGTGTGAGTTCCTTATAAACCACTCTGTTTTGTCAAAAGTCTATCATCTTCTTAACAAGTGCAGGATTATGGTTGAGAAGGAAACTGACTTCCCTACCTTAAAAAAAATGCTACACAGTCCTCACTTTTATGTTTTATCATCATTCTCGATTTGATAAACAGTTAAGTAACATGTCAGATCGTACAAAAAGTCAGCTGGGTCTCAGAAGATTACTTTATAAGTAGGATGTGATATAATGAATTTGAGTAGTAAGAAAAGCCTGAGAGCCTCCTGGAGCCATTTAATCACTATCTGTTACAATCTGTCCATGTGACACTTGCTAATCTGATGCTTTCACTCACTAGCTTGCTTTCATGCGAGCTTTCATTGTTTATTTTTCTTCTGATAATTCTACTTACATAAAACTCATGCGATAATGCTCCTTAAGGAAGATACTCTCTTCTTGTTCATGTGTGGCCTCAAGAGATTACAGAGAGACTCCATAGACTCTGTGCCAGACTCTCCCCTCTCTACACCATGTCTTTATAATGTGGCTGGAAGCAGATTTTTTCCCTAAAAGAGCATTGTAGTGAACCAGGGTAACAATGGCCTAAAATACACTGCTGCTGCTCAAGAGTGATTACTGCGTGTCCCCCAGTCGTTGACTAAGATGTTTTTCCCTCCTGTGGATTCTCATGGGCAGATCTCAGAAAGCTTCCCTCAGTATCAGTAGTGACCTAGTTGAAGCCGTTTCATTTTCCCATCCATTGCAGTTCGTTCAGATTCCAGATGCTCAAATTTTCCGTAAAGCTGCTGAAGCTATCTCCTAAAATAAGGAAATCACAGGGTCATTAGTTCAGTTCCATGAGCAACCCTTGACTAAAATCTGAAATTAGCCAAGGCCAGTTCTTTTGACTTCAGCATCCTTGCTCAGTTTGAAATGCTTCTTTCTTCAGTTACCGGCATCTTTATTGTGTTTATCCGTATCTCCTCAAAAACCATTTATGGGTATCTAAGCTTAAATGAGTAATCCTAATTAAATTTTAAAAATGAAACTATTGAGAGCAGAGCCTAAAGAAACTTGACCTCCTTGTTTACTCCTGCCCTCCAGACTATATCTCTCAATATGAATTTGAATATTATTCTTGTATACACAGAATGCTTTCCATCTAAAATTTTCCCTCACTCCTGTACATCGAGATAATCTCAATTCTACTACCTTACTGTGGCTTTAATTTGGCATGAATTTTCTGGCAACATTATGTTACTTGATATTTACATCAGATGAAGTAAATGGGATCCAGCCTTCAACAAGGATCTAATTTTGTTATGGTAGAATCTTTCTGTGCAATGTAATAGGGATGCTGGCAATGGAGAGAATGTAAAAAGGCAAAGCAACAACAGTGTTTTCTTCGTCAGGTAGCTGTGGTTTGATAACTTGGGCCATATTTGTTATTTATTATACAAGTCTTTCTTTACAGAACATGGTGTAATAATTAGCCTTCAGTATTATTTTCTTGGATTGTCTGCCTCAGCTTTATTAAATATTTTCTGTACCATCTCTGAAAATGCTTGGCACCAAAAACTGTAGTTAAATATGTTGTAGTTACTTCACAGGAAAAAGCCCTTTTTGTTGCCACTTGAATACTTTAGAACAGGAAGCAAAATGTGCTCCTTAGAGAGACACTCCTTAGAGAGGTACTCAAGGACTGGGACACAACACAATTTTTTTTTTTAAGACTGTGTACACACACTGTTTTAACTCATTCTTTTTCCAAGTCTCCCTGATTCAGCTGAAGCTACAGTTCTAAAATATCCACAGGGCAGTTGCCTGCATATGGCAAATGGTGGTTTTCCTGAAATGCAGCAGATTCTCTCATTGGAATTTCAATCAGGACCATTTGTAGTTATTAAAGCACTTAGGTAAAGGAAAAAAGAAATTAAACTACAGATGCCAATAATTTTTATTTAAATTCAAGGATGACTAAAAGTCCAAGGGCAGTCTGCAATTCAGTAAAAAGATTACTAAATCTGAGATATGAAAAGAGGGACAGTTTACTGGAATATGAAGTGTTTTTCTTGGAAATGATACAGTGTATGTGTTTGCCTATCTATTTATAACATGAAACATGACCCAAGCACATTTCTCCCGTGCAACATGGTAAGTGTTGCATGCATTTTGAATACACATGTAATAGTGAAATACACTGAAAAGCTGCTATTATGAACTGACGCAGTTTTCCCTCAAAACTTGTCAAAAACCCTTAGGAAACAATAATGATAATTAATAAACAGGTTTGTATAACAGGGTTTGAACCTGAGTTGAGAAAAAAACGTTTTGCATATGATGCCAAGTAATTTTTGTAACACTGAAAGTGCATTTCTGTAGCACTCCAAGATATTTTTTCAGTTTGATCCAGAAGACAGTGTCTGTTCAAAACTTCTGCTAAATTTATGCCTTAGTATATTTCTGAAAAATTCACTAGAGAAATGGGAGCTCTTCTGTTCTTGTCTGTGACCATTTTACCACTCAAAGGTTATGGGAAAGAACATTAAAATGGGGTAAAGAGCAACAGAATATGCAATGAAATCAAAAGAATTTCTCTCAGTGTAGCTGATTAAGTACAGCATCAGGCAGAAAGTTAAGTAAGCACACAGTCATAGAAAAAAAATCCTACACTGGGGGAAAGACTCCTTTGGTTCTCCTTATAAGAAGAATTGCTAGATGGCAAGTCTAATTCTCACAAGAACTTTGTTGCAAACTTTGTACTCAACATTTGGAGCTTATCCTGTCAAGCAGAAAGTACAACCACATGCAGCATGAGAGAAACATTTCAGTTTGTATGACGAATGTCACTTGAAAATGGGCTTTGCTTTTAATTTAGAACATTGTAAACACATCAGGAGAAACTAGTTTTGATCATTTGCCAAATATTGCACAAGTATTTAGACTAATAAATAGCCTTCTATAACAGGAAGTGTACTGTATATTTTATGTGTTCCCACAATTTTTAAGAGAAAGTCTCATCCCTTCTGTTTCACAGATGTTTCTAGAGAAAAAGAAAACTAGATAAAATAGCATATATTACCATCAAAAAAGCATTTCAATCATCAGCTAAAGATTTAGGAAACATTAAGAGTACATTATAAATAAGAGTACATTTTAATTAGAGGGTTTTGCTCACCGATTAGTCTTTCAGACCCCAGGTTAAAGTCATGCCTTACTTAATAAAATATGATGTATAGTTAAGAAAATAATCTTAGGGTCTATCATCTCATCATTTTCATTGTGTAAATTACAAAGTAAGGCATATTCCAGCTGTTAGGAAAATCAACTGGTCTAGTTTCCGACATCATTATTAAAGCACGTGGATCAGACCTACAAATGTACAATATACCAAATATTCTGTCTCATGCTGCTGTTATCAAGGCTATGATATGCACCAAGATCTAAGAGTTTTGTTTGGTAAACTTTGTGCTGGACTCTCCCTTTTGTATCCAAAATGTCGCAGGAAGGAAGCAAGCCCAAACAACCTCTATGCCTTTCAGGTGCGGCAAAAGCTCTCTTATTTATGTTCCCTCACCATCTGGCTTGAAGGCCTGATAGTATGGAACAAGAAAAAATAGTTCCAAACATGGGAACAATATTTCTACTTCTAATCCTCCAGATAAACTGCATGGGGAGTAGTGGTACATGTTAGATCAAGGAATGTAAGATTATCTTTATTTAGGTTTTCACAGGAGAAAGATGTTGTGTGGTTATCAGAGGTAATTTCAACTAAATTCTGCAGAAATTTGGTGTGACCTTGGGGAAGGTACAGGACAGTATGCAGACTGCTCAGCAAGTTCTTGGAATGAGTTAGTAATAAAGTTTTGATGCAGACAGCGAAGTATGCAAATAGTGAAGAGTCTTTAAAGTTGGATTCTAACCAATGAGTTTCAGAATATTGAGAGTGAAGAGGATCAGAGTGACCATAACATGAGAGCTGATCACTTTTAAAGATGGAGCAATGTAAAATGAGATCAGCAGACTGAAAAAAACCACAGAAATCAGGAAGACAAGTCAAAGAAGTAGGTTTAAGAAAACTGGCAAAGAAGTGATACTAAGGACACAAAGCAGGAGATGGGGAATGTAGGAAGGGAACAATTTGCTTAATGATGGGTTTTACTGGCATCAAGCATAAGCAAAGCATACAGAAGGTGGAAACTAGGTTCAGTTATATAAGCACACATGAAGGTCTGAGGTAGAAAATGAGCTAGATACATCAGCAGGAACAAGAAGCATATATGCACACCAGCACTATAAGACTGAGAAGGGAATTGCTGCTCTGCTACAGGACAGAAAGGAGGAACTAATGATAGATATTACAGACAAAATTTAACGGTTTAGTATTTTTGAGTTAGCATTCTATAACAAAGTTAATGCAAGCAAGCAGCCAAGACAATACGTGTACACGACAGCATAAGAATACTTCAGTAAGCTGGATGCTTTCAAATTGGCAGAGACCAAAGAATTTCAACTTTGGATTCGTACAAATCCAAAGTAAGGATTTGTGAGATTCTTGCTTAAACAATCATCTGAAGCTATCTCAGATATTGCAGTAGCTGTTCTTGAGAAATAGGGTGATGCTCTGGGAAAAAAAGAAATATGTTGTTTCTTTCAAAAGTGGGAGGCAAACTGAAAGATTACGGATCAATCTATTTGTAAACAATTGAAAGTTAGTGAGGAAACAGGTGAGAACAAACGGGAGTTCATCATGAACACACCAAGCTATCTTACTCTACCACAGGGCAACAGGCTGTGGGGCAAAGAAGAATAAGTAGATGGTATATATCTTTACTACTGTAAGGGTCTTCTGTCTCATGTGACAGATGCTTAGTAGGCTAAGGAAGTGTGATCAAGATGAAATGCTAAAATGGGGATGCAAAAGCAGTAGTACAACAATATTACAGTAAGTTAACAATTTTTCATTGCTAAACAAAAGCTAGACCAAGTGGGGTTTTGCAGTAGCCCACGCCTAGTTTCATCTGTTAAATATTTTCATTACTGCTATGAAACTGTAATAATGTGTTTATTAAATTTGCAGACAATTTGGAGCTGAGATTGTCTGTGAAGTGGAAAACAGGTTTAAGATTCAAAATTATGTTGGCAAAACTGGAGAAAGGAGATGCAAGTGAATGGACGATATTCAACAGTAAATGCAAGTTACCATATTCAGACAAGAATGTTCAATTGCTCAATTGCAGGATAAGCAGCACCTGGCTCATGACAGGCCTCGATCGGGGTGACCTGTGACTTGTAATGGATTAACAGCTGATGATGAGTTAACAAAATCGTGCTGTTGGAAAAAACCATATTGGGACACATGAAGAGGAGAAGAGCTTACAAGATGCAGATAGAAATTCTGCATTATTAAGGCTTTGGGTGTTTTCAGTTTTGGACACTACCTTCAAAAAGAACATGAAGCAAAATCCAACCAATGGCAGAGAATCCAGAATAGGGCCATGAGAAGGAGCTCATCAAACACAGGACCTACAAGAGTGGGAAAATTGAGGTTAATTAACCTAAAAAAATAGTCTGCTCAAGAGGGATAAGGCGAGAAGTAATAGGCTTCAACAACATCAAGAAAAATTAGAACTGGGCATTGAGGAAAACTTACAGAAAGGGTTGAGAAGCACTGGGCCAGATCACTTGTGAAGGCTGTGAAGTCTCCATTGCTGGAAATTTTTAAGAGCACCTTAGATAAGGGTCTGTCAGGATGTTATTTTTTTGTGAATGGGGATAAATAGGTCTATTCCTTGGAGCTCCTTCAGCCCTATTTTGTGTAGTTCTGTAATCTGTCTTGGCCCCAGCTGCTTATCGCCTTAACAAACCCTTCTCTGCCTCAGAAATCATTACGTATAAAAATTAATCAATATTTGCAATGTACTTGGGAATAGTGCTGATTGGATTGCTGTCTTATGAGTATAATCAAAGAATCAATGTTTAGATAGTCGTCAAGGAATTCACGTGTTTATCTATAGCTATACAAACCATATGTGTCCCTACTTAGGAATATAGGCCCAGCTATATGAGGATTTACCATTCCCAGCAATATCATAGAATCATAGAGTATCTCAAGTTAGAAGGGACCCATAATCATCATTGACTCCAACTCCCTGCTCCTCACAGGACTACCTAAAACTAAATCATATGACTAAAATATATATATAGTAGTGGAGATGTTGCAGCAGTCACTGGTACGTAGAATCATACTCCCAGTCCTTACTAAGAATGTATAAGATGGTTGTATTATTTCTAGTCTGGCTTTCATTAGATGTTAGTGTTATACTCTTCTCCCCATCTCCGTTGCATCAAATCTTTTATTAATTGCAGCTTATCACTATTGTTACAAACAAAAGCTTACAGAGTGAAGTTTAATGTAATTGGATGACGTTTTCTGTTCATAACATGTAAAAATGCATATATAGCCATTATGATTTGCTCTGGATTTGAGTTCAGCCACTACTGAAAACTTACTGTGTCCTAATAATAATGAAATAACTTTTCCCTAATGAAAAAGCCAGGTAGTGATTTAGCTATCTCTGCTCCCTGAGTGCTTTCTGAATTATGGTTCTATTTAAGAAATATGTGTCTATTATAATCACACTTTTTGAAGGGATTATTTCACTTATAAATTATATTCATTATCTTTTAGATTTGCTGTAACATCTTGACCTGTATCTGATTTCTACCTAATTAAACACTTATCACCTCATCAATTCCTTTTTGAAATGTCAAGTTATTACTATTATTATTTTATTGCACAGCAATAAGAATTATATTGGTAAGAAGACCCAAATCTCTCTTGAAAAAGCTTCAGCTCAGTGGATCAAAATTTGTGTACAGATCTAGGAGCTTGATTTAATTCAAAATTGCAGATAAACAGAAAACTGTGATATTCACATTTATAATGTGAAAAAGCTGTATGGTCCAACAAAGATGTTTTTGAAACTTATTAGCTAGGCTCTAGTAATAAAAAATGTATGAATTACTTTTGGAAAATGTAATTCTTAAGAAAAGGGATTTGTAATTCCTTTGACTAGGCATTTTTTTTCTGAGCCTTTGATTTCAGGCAATGAATCACAGACACTACAGTTGGAAAAATCCAGTTAAGTCACATCTACCATCAATGCAAAAGAACATATCATTCTCTATTTTCCCAGGCTAATCTAAAAATTGTCATATTATTGGATTTTCAGTTCATACTGTAGTAATTCCCTTACTTGTTCTCATTGATATGAATCAATTGTTTTTCCTGATCCAGTTTAAATACAGTTTTCCTCTAACTATATCATGTACCGCTGTAAACATAGATCTGCCTAGATTCAGTATCTTTACTTTCCTTGCCACTTTTACATGTCACCCCTTTTCAGTTACCTTTTAAGGAGCATGGCTTTCTCAGAGTGAGGAACTGAAATTTTCTAAAAATAAGACCTTTTCGTGTAGTCAGATTAAAGCAGATAAAATCCATAGTCACTTTCAAATGCAGGGGACTCAAGTTGCACTGTGTCTTTCTAGTAACATGGTTTATGAGAAAATACATCTAATTTAGCAGAAAGGCAGAGGAGGCAGAAGAAATACTCAGAATTCGGATTAAAATGATACACAAAAAACTAAGGAAACATTTTTTTCAGGATAAAGTGAACTCCTGGCCTTAATGTAGTTAAAAGGAATATAGCCATTGAGTTCACTGGTACCAGAATTTCACTGTGTTTACCTGGAAACATATTCAATACTTTTAAAGTTAATTTCATCTGAAGACACAGTGGAGGTCTTCTACTACTTCGTCATGGAACTGAATGAATAAAAATATAATCTTGTATGAATTGTCCAACAATAATCCAATTTCAGTTGTCTGCTTTAATTTAAACCCCCAAATTAATAAATTTAGAGTGTTTTGTAGTAAAAATTTCCAATGAACATAAAACCGGAATATATATTTTCTGTTTAGTCAGTTAAAAGAGCTTTTTTTGTCAAAATTGTTTTGTTGTTCATCTGCCAAGTCTTGTAAAAAGAGTTACTTTCTTTGGAAATCTTTGGAAACTCCTAAGTTTATAAAATAAAATAATTCAGTAGCACTATAGTATAACAAAAAATATACCCAGCAATGTTAAGGCATAACTAGGGAATTGAATCTGAGCATGCTAGGAAACCATTTAAGGGAAAAAAAGCATTAGCAAATGCATGTCATTTTGCTTGTGTAATTTGTCATTAAGAAGAGAAAAATAAATATGTAGGTCAGAGGTGAAAGTTTAATTTTACAAAAAGTCCCTTCCTGTATTTTTAGCACTAATTGGAAGGGAAGATTGCAGGTCTCACAACTTCTTTCAGAATTTTCCTGGGAGAGGATGAAAAAGTATCTACCCCTTTGAAATGGTATTATTGCAGTTGTTGAGATCAAATGGCATTTACTTCTTTCCATTTGACCTCATGGAAATCCTGTTACCTATGATTCCTGTACACAAGGTTTTCTCAGGGAGGAGGACTAAGAAGGACAACAAGGACACCTACAAATTCCCTGAGAAATTTTACAAGTAACTTATGACTGACAAGCCCAGCACTGCAAAGAATGAACTGATCTTGAACCTTACTGCTTGAAAACTTTTATGAGGTAGGTTTGGACAACAGAAATTGAGAGTCTGAGTGACTTTCCTAATTCTCTTCCCTCCATCCTTGATGTCTCTCATATGGATAGCTATGCCGCCTTAAAGCAAAAGATTTTTTTCACTTTTATCTTTAAGCTTTGGCAAGATTTACATGTGAGGACATGACCTGAACTGGTACTAACAGGTCATACAATGTTATTCATACTATTTTTGAGAATCTAGCACAGCTTTATGAATAACTTGTTACTTTACAGCAGTTCATTGCTCCACTGAGGGGAAAAAAAAGCAGCAATGTATAAAGACAGTACTTTGTTTTGGTTGATATAGTGACTATATACAAAATGTAGCTTTAAAAGTGATTTCAAACAGTACAGAAGAAAAATTAACAGATATTTGCATGGATTTAGCTCCTGTTATGACACTGCTTCAATATTACCATATGGCACCACTCTTATCCAGAACATACCTTCCTTTTCATATAGTTAATTTCTAAACTATAGGCCCTCCAAGATGGAAATACTGCAACTTAGCCAGTTTGCATGACTTCTGACAGAAAGGTGAAAAATTAGGAAAAGGCACATCCTTGGCATTCCAGTGATGTCACCGCCAAAGTGTAGTTCTCTGTAACAAGACATGGAGATGACACATAAGACTAGCTGTCCAATCTTTCAAGACAATTACTTCCATGGCCAAACTTAGAAATGACTGGGCCATTCTAGTTTAAACTTAGCAAAAACCTGAGGCAGGCATTCAGCATGGCAAATCTTAGTCTGAATGGCTACATTTATTACAATTGTAAACCATTTTATGATGTGGGCAGGTGGACAAATGTGGGCGGCATCTGACTATAATATGGAATAGTTTTCTGCTTTTGCTTTTTACATACAGAAAAAACCCCAGTGGGTCTGGATGAATAGCTCTGTGCCAAAGCCAGCCTCCAAGTAGTTAAATGTCTCTCATCTATTCTGCATCCCACACACACTTGTGTGTGGGAATGCTTGTAAATTTAATGAAGTGCTGACTGAAAGAAGTTTATGCCTGGCTTCCAATTAGATACTAACAAGCTAACCTTACGTAGCATAAACTCCTTCTTAGTATGAAGATGGAATATGTTAGCTATAAGCAACCTCAGAGTGCCCAACTTTATAACATTGCCAAGACTCTTTTTTTTTTTTTTTTTTTTTTTTTTCACATAACACTCTTTTTTTTTTTTTTTTTTTTTTTTTTCCACAGAACAAGCTTTTCCTTTTAACATCTTGGCTCAACTCACCTCCTTTTTGAAGTCAGTGTGACCTCCCCATTGATCCCAATGAGTTTTGCACTGGGGTCTTAGATGTGCAGCTGTTGCTAATACAGGGTAAGTATTCAAATACTGCACAAAGTGAGTAACAAGAAGTGATTTATAAATTTATCTTGTACAATAATCTAACCCAGAAGATAGACCAGAGGACAAAAGGATATCTATTCCTTTTTCTTAGATCTCCCAGGTCACATGCAAATGGTGGTTCTCCACCTGCTCAGGTGTAGTTGCACATTCCACTGATCTCCTGGCTCCAAGTTTAGGCAAGATCTGGGCATATTTGTCCCCCTGTTAGAAAGGGGACAGAATAGAAAGGGTCTACAGTATGCTTCACCTACATTTTTTATGAGCTCCACCTGTATGATGCATCTTTAATGTAAGCACTGTGGCCTCTGTTACTCTGTACAAACACTATATTCATCAGTTTTATCAGGCATAAAAAGTGAAATTTACTGCTAAGTTCTTCAAAAAGTGAGCTAGGTATCATGATACAGAGCATTTCAACACCCAACTTTTAGGACACCTAGTTGCTCTGCTGGGTTCTATAGGCTTTTGGAACCTACCATGAGATGCCCATGAGAAAAGGTGAACATCTAAGAGTGGGATATCTCAAAAGCAATGTAAGTGGCAAACAATCTAAGCTAGCCAATAGGGAAATACTGAGGAAAACAATATAATTTTAAATTTCATCCTATTTATGAGGCTCCTTAGTCCTATAATTATGAAAGAAATTGCTTTGACACTTACTAGAATTTTTACACATATATTTGGAAGGTTGTAACACCTCTTTACATCTTTTTCCAAAAACCGCTGTCTTGAAATTGTTATCATTAACCTGTTTCTTACCTTTGTTGCTAGCTTCTTGTTAATAACAGTGTAACAGCTGGTTACATTCTAACTGGAAATGGAACAGTAGCTCATTTGGTGCCACTGAGCATCTTGTAAGTGCATTTTTTTCCCAAGACATACTGTATCTGACAAGTCTGACAGACCACATAATACAGCCAGTAAGAAGTTTTCAGCCAGCACATGAAATTAAGTCTTAGATACAGTAAAAATGACTAAAAAGATGCAGAATCTGATCTCGGAGAAATGTCACTTTGTGAACATGCCAAAACTAATTTGAATAAATCTTTAAATGGTACTTCAATTAAGTTTTCCAGTAATGAATAAAGAGTGTATGTACCATCTCTTAATTAAAACTTATTTATTTTCCTATTCTTTTCATTAAGAAAACCCACCTATCTTCACTTCTTGTTCACTATTGTGGCTATTTTGTATACTTCTGTTTCGGTATATGTGATAGTTCACGGTTTAAAAGTTTAGAAAGCTTGGTTTTATGATACACTTATTACGCTTTTTACATATAACTCTAAAAACATCACTTTGTATTTGAAAGAGAAAATTTTAAACAATTTTTCTCCAACAGACTTAAATAATAAATCACCTTATTCTTCATATATCCCCGTGTACCTTTTCCTTTTAGCTTATTACCTAAACTTTGCTATTTGAACAATGGTTTTCTTCTTCTCTAGCCCCATTTTCTTTTTATATTTGATCCTGTCATGAAGTTCTAACTGAATTTGTGACAGCAGTCATTTCCATGGGAACAGACTGATGCTTTACACATGGGATTATGACGAATTCAACACAGGATCAAGTAAAAGGAAAACAAGTCTATGAACAAGCAAGATTTTATTAGAGCACAACAGTGTTCTGTTAAAAGGGTGGAGAAAGAAATATAAATGCTGAATACACTTCCACTTTTTAACACTGCAGTTCTGTGTGATGGTCCATGCATTGTGGTTATTTATTTCAGATGTTCACAATATTTGATGTAACATCTGTGGCACTCAGACATTGCCAAAATTTTCAGACATAGTCATCAGTCTTCTTCTTATGTATCCAATATAAGACACAGTGGGTTTTCATGACTCCTTGCAGTTGCAAATAGACTCATAGAATGGTGTGGGTTGGAAGATGCTTTAAAGATCATCTAGTTCCAACTCCCTTGCCATGGGCAGGGACACCTTCCACTAGACCACATTGCTCAAAGCCCCATCAAACCTGGCCTTGAACACTGCCAGGGATGGGGCATCCACAGCCTCTCTGGGCAACCTGTTCCAGTGTCTCACCACCCTCACAGTCAAGAACTTTTTCCTTACATCTAATCTAAATCTACCCTCTTCCAATTTAATGCCATTACCCCTTGTCCTATCACAACATGCCCTTGCAAAAAGTCCCTCTCTGGCTTTCTTGTAGGTCCTCTTTAGGTACTGGAAGGCTGCTATAAGGTTTCCCTGGAGTCTTCTCCAGGCTGAACAACCCCAACTCTCTCTGCCTATCTTCATAGAAGAAGTTCTCCAGCCCTCTGATCACCTTTGTGACCCTCCTCTGGACTCGCTCCAACAGGTCCATGTCTGTCTTGCGTTGGGGACCCGAGAGCTGAATGCAGTACTCCAGGTGGGGTCTCACCAGAGCAGAGTAGAGGGGGAGAATCACCTCCCTTGACCTGCTGGTCACACTTCTTTTGATGCAGCCCAGGATACAGGTGGCTTTCTGGGCTGCAAACGCACATTGCTGGGTCATGTTGAGCTTCTCTTCAATCAAGTTCAATAGAGGTAGTAGGCTTTCATCACCTCTGAAAAATCATGCTTAAAACATTTCAGGTTGAACTCTGAAAAACTGGAACACAGGCAACTGCTGGGAAACATGGCTGTACATTAATTTGTCTTAGTAAGTTTACGTTAAGAAATGTCATAGGTTTAACTTATTAAGAGTCATAAAACCACTTCTTTTAAAAAATATTTTTAGTCCTGCACAATCTAATTTATGTAATGAAAAAAATATCCTGTTTTCAGTAAATGACTTTCCCTTTAGCTGAATTCTGTTATTATGAAGCATCTTGAGTATAATGCAAACATACACATGTATGTAGATTTCTGTTGGGTCAGCTTCCTACTCCACATTTTCCAGGCTAAAAGACTACTGGTTGCATTAGAAATTTTATTAAAAGTCTCATTCCAGGGTCAAAACAGACCCTGGTAAGCTGTGACATCTCAGAGGTTCTCTCTTGTTCCCACCACATCCTATACTGCATAGATCAACTGAAGCTATACTGACAAGGCTCATATAGTCACTGACGAACCAGATACTGTGGTGATATCAAAACTACAAAGAAAACTACAGAAGCTTTATTCTATAGTTAAGCTATGGTATTCTATGTTTCTGTGCAGTGGCTATTGGAAGGATTGTTAATTTAGTCCTGCCCTGCACAAGATGCCTAAATCCAAAGACTTATTGCATGCCTCCTTTAAGCTTTGCTGGCAGACAGTGCAGGATGAGGGAGGAGAAAGACGTCAGGATACTCCATATCTCTGTTGCGAGAAATATCAATCTTAAGTTCACTACTGGAGTCTGACTAATGCATGGATTAAGAATAACAACAAAAACTGTCCCAATATACCTAATTGTATTAAATATCCATTCCAGTGTTCATAGTTTACTAGCTCTTCTGAACACCTTGGGAATTTCTTTCACTAAACAGCTTTAAAATACTGTTTCAGAACATAGAAACATCCCATTCTTGTTCATATTTTTATTTCTTCTACCTATTGTTAGACTGCATATACCACAGGAAAAAGGCATGTCTGAAAGACTTCAATAAAGAAAGAAACCATATTCTTAACTTTTTTTGAGATACACTATTGAAACAGCACAAATGCTACAAAATTTCTGGAAGTTGTGGGCCATCTCTGAAGTAGAAGACTGCAGGCAATATTGGCCTAACATTCTGGCTTAGTCTTAGAAACCTGGTCTAGGTTTTTTTTAAGTGTTCCACTTTACCGAGCTGCTTACATATACATAAAGCTGTTTTTTTTGCCAGTTGCTGCCAGGGCTGAGAAGACACAGTATATTGTGTTCTGCAGATAAAACATACTTCACACGGCATAAGGCAACTGGATGATAGTTTCACCTTCCAGACATAAAGTGACATACACAAGAAGATACTATCTAGAAAGGAAATGTTACCTATGACTCTGAAGATAGGTTGATTTTTGTAATTATTTTTCTTTAATTGACAATTTTCACAAATTGCAAAAACTGATTCTTAGATGACATTCCTAATTTTGAGGATCTACAAAACTACATCTTTAAAGAATGTTAAGAAACCAAAAATCTGAAAATTGCTGTTTGAAATGGCTGTTTATTGGCATTGGTGAATAATTCTGTATTCAGTCTGTGCCTAGGCACATAAAATACTAGCCACTTAGTATGCATTTTTCTTTTATGTTCACCTACCAATTGCTAGATTTGTTGTTCTTGATCTTAAGAATCTTGCTGTATTACATAGACAAATGACTTACACTGGGGTGTTTAAGTAGAAAAAAGGTTATGATAAAACCATTTTGACAAAACATAGAGTCTTTAGCTTATATTGATCCTAATCCATCTGTTCTTGTATCCATGTGAGATACAAAGACTGTGATTATTTAACCTTTTGCTCTGTCCCGGAAATTTGGGTCATAAGGTCATATAGATTCTTTCACATTACAAGAGTTCTTACATATGACAGAATAAGCTTTCACTGAAAATGCTTATTCAGCTTATCGGACTGTCTTAATTGCATCAGTATGTAGAGAGTAAAGAATGCAGGAAAATACCGTTAAGGTTAGAATGGAAAAGATAACCTAGTCTAATGACACTGAACAGAAGAGCAAAAAAGCCCCCAGTGTTTTCCCCATATGGTGTGAAAATGAATGTGAAGCATTTCTTAGAAAGAATGAAATATATTCAGTAGATCTCTGCACAACATATTGTTAATCATAAAAGACTAAAAAGGAAAAGCAATGAACATAAATATGTTTTACATCATAACAGCTTAAAATTTATCTTCAGAGTGATTTGTGCATAATGCGTCACATTTTTCAAGCAGTAACTATGCAATTGACTTTCTTAAAAAATGCTCCAGCTTTTAGCAAAAAAGTGAACAATATCTTAAACCTCACATATTATCTACAGTACATCCGCTGTAAGCTCAGTTGTGTTTTAGACATAAACTACCTAAAAGAAAAAGAAATCAGCTGAACAGAAGGAATTGTAATTAATGCCATTCAGAAATGTAATACATATCTTAACTCTTGGCTTGCCTGTGAACAGTAATAAAGAATTACATCTGACAAAAACAGTCTATCAAATGCTGTTGATTTTTCTGTAACTTTTTATAGCTTGAGCATAAAAGACCAGGTTTCTCTTGGCTCCTAGTAGAGACCTGGATTTCATAACAAATGTATTGCCTTTAAACAGTGCAGAGTTTCTTGGTAAGTTCGTTTCACTAGAAATCACATTACATTGGGACAGAAGCATTAAAATATTTTTCATCTCCTGACCTGATTGTAATGACAGTAATTTTTAATTTGCTTCACTGAGAGTTCCACAGAAATGCCCTTTATTACTTTAATTCGAAAACTTTTAAACAAAATGTTATTCAGATGAATTGCAACTTTATTTCACCAACTGCTTGTTTGGACAGAAACCCTACTCTCTGCGTTTAGATATTGCTTTTATTAAGTTAGTAATTCTTTGTTCCAAAACGCTTCCTTCTCTAGGCTAATACCTAGTTCTATTTCATTCTTCTAGATAGCATAAATTTAACAGGATTGTTTTACTGCCTCCTTAGCAGAAGACCAGATAGCTTTTTACCACACATAAAGGCATTCTGGTAAAATTGGGAAATCCATTTTCTACTAGAATTTCATATCAACTATCTTAAATCAAATGCCAATTACATCAGTAGTGTTCTGCCTGGTTTCTGTGCTTCTTGTGCAGCTTTCACTGAGCCCCCCCATACTATATGAGAGCTTGCCTTGTCAGTTGCCAAAGCAAAGATCCTCTAAGACACAGTTAACAATAATGTTGGTTCTGGAGTTCTTCAAAAGGATACAAAGATGGAAGGGGAGAGAAGTATTGCTTCATACAAAGGCTTGTCTAGAACCCTGATCATGAAGACTATAAATAATTTTAACAATATATATAAATAGCTGAACAGGATACACTCACTGTAAGAAAAGTATACAATGATGTTGCATTTTGGTTGCAGTTTGCCTGAATGCATACTAATTTACCTGAGTCGGTGAATGTCTGTTTTGCTGAGCTACTTTAAAAACACATGAAAGCTTTTTAAAAGCTTTGGCAAAAGGAGATGTATCAGCATTCACAGACTTGGAGTTGTAATTAGATACAAGTATCTCAATTTTTAGGAGCCTCCCCTGTTGGTCAATTCTCTATTTCCATTATCTTTGCTTACATCGACCCTATAGAAATACATACCTTTATTTCATGCCCTTTTGGGATAAACTGTGTGCCCTACCCCAAATGAAAACATTCTATATATTTTCTTTACTAAATACCTGCACAGTTCCTGTTAGAAGTACCAAAGGCCTTCTTTAGGCTCTGGTCTTCCAATATTATGTGGTTGTAGCTCTGTGGCAACTATTGCCAATTCACCCATGCAAGAGGCCTTGCTCAGCACGTTTATGTGCCTGTAATTGTTTTAGCATTCTGCCTTGTTTGTGATCTGCAGAGAATGGGCAGACAATTTGGTTGTTTCTACCTTCCGTGTTTGGGAATCAGGATTTTAAGCAGTCCCTTGTGTAATTGGCTCACATATGCCAGGCGCTTGTCCACTAAATCAATCTAATGCAGTTGTCTCCATTTTCAAGATGCGATACACGCACAAATAAATGGCATTGACATGAACATAAAGACAAAATCTGTCCTGTGCTCCAAGGCATGAGTGACAATTAAGTACATTTTTCAACAATATGTGTTGGAACCAGATAACAAGTGCCATGTAAGAAAACTTGTAAGCATACCCAAGCAGACCAAGTTTCATAAGAAGAATTTCTGAAGAGAAAAAAAAAGCTGTAAAAACATCATATATCTTAGCATTATCATCTCAAAGCTGCACTGCAGAGAGAGAAATAGACAATCTAAGGAAACAGCTGCCTGCAAAACATATTGAACAGGCATGGTGCCAGAAAGGGAACATGCTGTGTGTGCTACATGCTTATTAATAATACATAACAATGCAGAACTTTCTTCAGCATTATCAGTGTTACAAGAAGATCAAAAAGGCTTTAAAAAAAGTTAAAAATCAAGATTGGAAATGCAAGGGTGCTAACTGGATAACATAATCATCAGTAAATTCTGCCATTAATAAGAAGCAAATATGTGAAAATTGGAAGAGACAAAAGCTCCTGGCAAGTGGTGTGAAATTGAAACAACCTTTATAAACCAACTTAGAGAACAGGCAGCTAATGGATGTCACTCTCAAATATCAACAGTCACTTTACAGAGACAATTAATTTCCAACTTGCAAGAAAGACAAGTGATTTAGCTCAAAAAACCAAAATTGGTTGCTCCATTTTTCCCCTAGAATATGTTCCCTTTTCATTTTAGTTATATACTGCCACTGATGGCTCATCCAGGGAAAATGAAACTATTTGTTACACCTCATCTACATGCACTGTGTAAGAAAATCAAAGCAACTTAGAACTATGTGAGATTCCTCATGTCCTTATTCCTGCTCCATTGTACATACTGCCTACACCTTTTCATTGTTGGCTGTAAAGTTGCGTATTAGTATAAATACACATGCAATTATTTTTCTGCCTCATTTCAAATGCTTTATTAGTATTTTTAATAATACTAGATGCCTAACTGAACATCCACGAGTACTTTCACACTCCTTGATTTTAGGTACCTAATTTAGGTCTTAAGTTCAGAGGCCACACTCCTCCATTATACTTAATTAAGAGTGAGATTGTTCCTCTAGAAAGTGAATCATGGCAGGTGCCCTGCACTGAAGCACATTGAATAAAGTTCTGAAGAAACTTCCCTTCACTAACCATGCAGGCAGCCTCCCAATTTCTGCACCCTACACACTGTGTGTACCTGAGTTGCAACAGTACTGCATCAAGAACACAGAAAAAGAAAAAAGATCACCCCCCACCACAAGCCCAAAATCCCCCTCCCTTCAGACTGAATTTTCAAATAAAAGCCATGAGCAAAGCTAAAAAAGAGGCTGCACATTTTCCTTTTCAGTCTCAGTCCTGTACACTCTGAGAACCTGCAACCTGATGTGAATGGGCTTTACAGGGTAATTTCAAATGTAAAATTAATTGGGGTGAAGGGCCTTCAAGTTTTTTTTCCCTTGGATTAGATTATGATTGAGTGACCGTATTAAAAGTAACAGCTGAGTGCAGAGAATTGCTGAGCTATTCTCCATCTACACTGGTTCTATTTTCATTCACGTTAACATTGCTTTTCTGGGCGTACAGGAGGCTGAGTCAAGATTTATACAGTTGTGCTAAATCAATTTATTTTATCCATCACCAAGTATCAATATTTGGATTTCTGTGTGCAGCAGCTATCAGGTTACCAAGCAATGTCATATGCTATTTAGGTAGTTACTTAACAGTTTTGTTCCAGTTGATCCATTTTTTTTTCTTCTTATTAGGATATATGTTTAAATAATAACGTGCATGTCAATATACCTTCCCCCTGTAACTAAATGTGCTTTCCATGTACTACTTCAACTTTAAAGCTGTGGTGTTAGAACTAAACCACAGTGAAAAAAAACAAGGCACAAGAGAATATGGAAAACTTTGCTTTCAACCAAGAGGCCCGATTTCTGCTTGAATGTCAGTGCAATGGGAAGAACTGAATATACAGTATTACAAAATGCACTGTAGTATTAAAGTACCAAAATAGAACACACTTACAATGACTATTGTGGAGTTTTAGGCATTAATACAGAGAGACACAGTTCAAAGAACAGAAAGACCTACTATAGCAGGCATCTTTATGTCTCTTGTTGCCAAATATTAAACTTTTCATTTTTTAAAAAACATTTATTTTGTAGACGGCAGAAAATCTTCAAGAGCTTTAACTTTCTTATGTTACAACAATAGCTATATTACCACTTTTCATGCCCATTTTGTTTTCAAAAAACACTAAAGAGGTCATTGGAATAAAACTGTTTATCTAGGAGTAAACATGCCTTAGCAATGTAGATGTGGAAAACTGCAGAAAAACTGAAATTAAATTTTGTTTTCACTTCTTATGCTAAGAAAGTAAAATCAAACAGTGACGGTGTAAAAGAAAATTGTACTTCTAAAATTCTTTCGGCTTTAACCATGATTGCAGGTGTTTGTACAGCAGATAGGAAGCTACCGGGCTTGATTCCATACACTGACCTCTGCTCAGGAAGGTGTTTGCTAGTCCTTCAGTCTGGGAACCATTGCAAATGACAGCTGTACAGGGACACCATGTCTGTCTTCAGCTTCAAAGCAACATTAGGGTACTGTAGTGAATCTAGCTCTACTTTTAATATCTTTTTACCCTATCCTGTGTCTTTTAGAATAGTGCTGTCTCTCTGTTTCTATTGACATAATTGGGTATGATCTTCCAAAATTCCTTCTCATAAAATAAAGTGTTCTTCAACTGTGAATGAAATTTCCATGACGGGCATTCTTTATTCCTTTCTGCTGGAAAAGTCTTTAGCATACTGTGGGCACTACTGGAACAGGCTGTTAATCACAAGCTATAGTCCTGTTTAAATAGTAAAACATAATAAATGCAAGGCGATAGTCTTCCTGTTCCTCCCCCCACATTTGCCCTTCACGGTGCTCTACAAGAACAAATAGGACATTATTTTTAGACTTTAATTTCTCCAGAAGGAAGGCAGTGGAAGTGCTACTGAGCAGCCACATAAGGGAGAGGAATGCATTAGCTAGTTTTCCCAAACGACAACCAAAATGGCTCCATCTGAGCCTCTGCTGGGAAGCGGTACAGCTTTATCCCTCTGATTAAGTAACACTGAGTTCTGTAAACGACAGGAGGTGGCTCAAAGGCATGTTTTCAATTCTCAAGGCCTAATTCTTCCAAGTAAAAAACTTGAAAAAGACAAAACTTCACAGCTTTAGGAGCCTCATTAATGTCCTGGATTAACTGCAGCTACAGCAACCTTTCCCAAGCCCTGTGTAAGGAGTCTAGTGAACGTCTTTACTTATATCTAATATATACATATACTCAGGCCCAAATAAATCTTATGGTATTGACACATGGATCAGTGAAATTCTACTATCCTTTTGAAACAGGTCATAGTGGTCTTTTAACATGTGAATTTGCAATTAAAGATGGCAACTATCGCCTACCTCCATCCTTACCGCTTATATCCTTTGACTCCCTTGATGCTGGTACACCTGCTAGCGTGCATGGAGCACAAGCTGAAACCACGGCCATGTTGTTTACACAACTAAACCCAGCTATGAATACCAAGTCATGCTAATTTGATCCTTGGTTTTGGAAAAGAACGGTAATTCTGAGTGCCCCAAAAGAGGAGGGTGGGTGTAGAGTGAGAGGAGAAACCAATGCAAGGAGTCTTTTATCTCAGCGCGCAGAACCAAGCGCTACCTGGTTTAAGTTATTGATCGTAGCTGCTTTGGTCAGCACTGATGCCACCACTGGGCCTGTGCACAGTTGTGATACCTGAAAAGCAGCAAGAGCTTCATTAAAGTTCACGTGCATTCATTCTGGGACCACCTCATACAGTGCAACAAAGCCTGAGGAAGTTGCCTTTAAGATGGGATCTAGGTAAGCTCACCACAAATAAATGTGCTGCATAATTTCCACCGCTACCAAACACTCTCAATGAAACTGAACAGCGACTTTTACCGATCAGAAGCTGCTCCACGTACCAGAGTGTTTCAAGCTGTGGGTGAAAAATCTCATCTCTCTTCTGGCTAACAAGTCTTTCCTCCTCATCGGCATCGGCCAGAGCTGGGGCCGGCCCGCTCGACGCCGCCAGTGCTGCCAGCCCAGCCCAGCCCAGCCCAGCCCAGGCCAGGCCAAGATGCCACGCTACCCAGCCGCCCCCTCCCCGCGGGCTCCCGCGGCTCAGCCTGCGGCCGGCGACGCCCCAACGGCTGCCGGGCGGCCGTTGGAGCACGCGAGGGCTCCTCGCGCCTCGGCGGTG